>JAOVVI020011058.1:0-12804 GCA_028571085.2 Nepenthes alata
ACAAGCGCATCCTGGGCGCCAACCCAACCTATCCAAACATCATTCCCAAAATTTTTCAGTATTTAATTAATTTTATCACATCCAAATGAAGACACATTTTTTACTTTGTTTGAAACAAAGATATTGCATGATGATAACCGATAAAGAAAAGATTCTAAATGACGGATTATTTATCCTAAGGGAGAAAACCCTGCCTAAAACAAAATTAAATATATTGTCAAAAAGTCATCTCAAGTACAAGAATCTTCATGATGATAACATATTTTGGGGTAAAGGCAAGTAGCAATAGTTAAGAAATTTTAAAAGTAGATTTAAAAAGTAGGAATCATATCAAATAGTAATAAATAATAAATGGTTATGTTTCTATTGGGAAGAAACATTTGAACAATACATAAAGCGGATTGATATGATCTTTTTTAAATATATTCGTAACTTGAATTTAACTTTTAAGTATGAAAGTTAGTGTTTGGTACAGCTTAAAATAGGGCCAACCCTATTGATTAATATTGTGAGACCATGAAGAATGAATTTAGAAAGAAGAAAGAATCAATCGGCCTAGTAGGCCCAAGTTTAGATTAAAAAAAAAAAATTCCGCCTTAGTTGGAAAGAATTGAAATAAGAATATTGATTGAGTAAGTGAATTGCTAAAAAGACACGAAAAAAATGCGATAGAAGACTTAAATGGCTAAATATCCGAACAATAAACTAGATAATTAATCTGATTAGACAGTTAATCACATCGAATGATTAATTAAACTGACGAGTTAATTTAGCTGAATGATTAGATAAAATAGATAATTAATATATCTGATAATTAATTTAGACAATAATTTTTAATTAAAACCAATCAATTGACATTGTCATCAAATTAACTGCTTCCAAAATCCTCTCACTTAGGGTATGCAAAACTATTGAATTATTCATTTTTCAATAGGTCTAACTAATTAGATTGTGATAAACTATTCATCTTTAGCAAACTACTATAACTAGTAATATAAGTATAAATGTGCCTTCTTTTTGAAAGAAATTCTTTACTTTTTACTCACTTACATTCTAATAATCTTATTACTTTTTATTTTTTTTATAAAAAGTAATTAATTTTATTGCTAAAGGATATTTCAGATGGTGAATTTTATATACTTTAAATTCTTATTTGATGTTATAATATGTAAAATTTAAATCAAAAGTTCGATTGGATTTGAATTCAAACGAATCATAATTCAGATAAATTAGTGTAAAATTCAAATACGACTCATTATCATGCGTCTCATTGACGCAGTTCTCCTTCGCCACCAAGTTTTTGACAGGAAGTGGAGCTCAGGTATCTCACCGTCCACCCGCGAGGGATAGTCAGGATCATATGCTCTCTTGACCGAAACAATGGTATATGATTTTCTCTGGCTGTTCGCTTTCAAACATCTTCAATCTTCATGTCTACTAGGGATTCACTAGATTCGCCATTCGTTGACGTCTGCCCTAAATTCATGCTTTGGATTAGAAAGATCTGTAAATGCTATTGTTATAAGAGCCAAATGACCTATTGTAGTTGTTCTGCCTGGCAATGGGGAAACTTTCGCTAGGCAATTATGACGCTCTTGCTTATGGTTTCATTTCATGTTTGTTATTATGGGTAGTCAAGTTAGCTATAATTGATGGAGTTTTATCCTTCAAATTTAAAGCTTGAAACTATGTGTAATGTAAGAGAATGAAAAGATATTTAGTTCTGTGAAATATAGGTTTAGTCCTTGTTTGGTTTTAATTATGCGGGCTATGCAATATTATTACTGTAATTGTATAGGCGGATCCTGAATTGGAAGCTATTCGGCAAAGAAGAATGCAGGAGCTAATGGCGGAACGTGGCATGGTAAGTAATTGCCTCTTCTACCATTCCAATCAGAAAATAGTCTCCATAAAACTGCACCTTTGTGTGTGTGTGTGTGTGTGTGTGTGGTTATGTGAGCTTGTGGTGGTGTTTTTAATTGAATCTCATGGATACTAGGGAAGTCAGCAAAACTCTGAACAACAGAAAGCTCAAGAAGAAGCTAAAAGGTTGGTTCCTCAATATGGCATTTTCCTTTGCACTGCGGGGGAAAATTGAAGTCGACTTCTTCCTTTTGCTGCTTTTTTGAAAATAATTTCATTGTGCTTACATAATCTACATGTAGGGAAGCAGAGGAGCAAAGGCAAATGATGCTTAGTCAAATTTTGTCAACTGAAGCACGTGAAAGGCGTATGTGCCTTGAGAACTTTATTTTGGTCTTATATGTTTAGTCAAATTCTAAACTACTCTATCGGAAAGGATAACTGAAACATGTGAAAGGTGCATGTGCATTGACAACCTAAACATCTTTATTTTTTCTTTTGTGTGAAAATCTAGTTGATGCAAACAATAGTTTTGTTTCACTTGAGGTATTTGTTAATTATGTCTGAGACGGTGTATATTTAATATGCTAAGATGGGGAAGGTGGAGCCACTGCTTTGTAGAATTTTTTAGCTAAATATTTTTTTGTTCATGTGCAACCCATAGATGTCGTAACCATGATAATGAGAAAAAGTAAGCCTTAGGAGTCAGGAGGTTCTCTCATGTGTTTGACAGTTTAGTGAATTTCCTTGTTTTTTTCCCCCTTGTTTGAAACATTTCCCTACTATTTGATTGGCTTGAAGTCTTCTTGTATTTCATTTTGTAGCTTTATGATCTTGTCATATTTTTTGGTTTTATAAGCAAATCGTGATAATGTTAGGTATTTACAATTATTTTAAGGTTGTTCTTACAATCCAACATTCGTTATAATATGGAAAGCTTCAACAATTTTGCTTTGGTCTTCTCGCCCTGCCATTGCATTTAACCCTTTGTTTGTTGATCACATCCATAAACTCACTTGAGTAACAATATCAAATAATAGCAGCTTCAGAGATTCTCTGCATTGTTGCACAGCTTGCATTCAGAATTGATGCTCATCCCCACCCTAATATAATGCATTCATCTGCATTTACCCTCCATGGCCTTCCAAGAAAGCGAATCTATCTGTTTATATCACTCCCGATCCAATCTAATGTGCAGCAGGTGACTTCAATCAACTACTTTTCTCTTATTGCTTTGTGTATTGAACTTCCTTAAACTGATAAGAGCAGTTGGAGTTTCCACTGTCTTGAAGAGTAACTTGCCCAAGCCCATATGTCACTCTGTTTATTTCTGGTTGACCGCAACCCATTTCTGTGTAGGAGGCAACCGAAGCCATGGAGCCCCTAGTCCCTCCAATATCTCTTCAAAGCCCTATGCTGCCTCATAACTGCTGTTCCACGTGCATTGACTTAATTCTGAACCTCGTTTCCTCATACATTTTCTTGATTTACCTCTAGCAATTACTCCTCTCCTTCATTCTACGCCTGTCTCCAAGAGGATGCTACAATGATCTTGTCCTTGACTCTTTTTTTGTTGTAATAAGAATATGGTGCTGCAGAATACATATATTTCCAAATAAAATTGGTTTAATAAGATGTAGCCTGGCATTGAAAGATAATAGTTATGTCTAAGACTTAATTTTGCCAAGGGTTGCATATATAACAAGTTTAGGGTGAAGGTTAGTGTCACTAGTTCTATATTGGTGCCCAAATATTTCAAAGGAAAATTGCCTTTTGAAGCTCCTCATAATGGAGGCTTAGACATCATCACTAACACTAGCAAGAAACATAATGCCTTTTGCATTATTGACTTATAGTCCAGAAAAAAGCAGAAACTTGTACTAGCAATCTGCAATCAGTTTGATGAAATCCACATTTCTCAACACAAATGGACGATGGAAAAATCCAAATATGATGTTGACTCTTGCAATTTTGATGGTGGTTCAATTTAATCACTCCATAATTTCATATAACCAGTTAAGAACTTGTGGCAAGTTATCCTGCCTCAATGCAATTAAAAGGAGACATTGATTCTCTCTTTAAACCCTTTTTTCCCATTAAAAAAACCTTCCAAGTATTTTTCAGCATTATAAAAGAGTATGTAGCAATTTGGCAAACTATCACTAGTAGGATAGGTTATTGCTGTTGGCATTTGCTTTATAGATCTTCATTATTCCTTCTACTTTGAATCATAATCTAAGGACAAATACCCTTTTATTATAATACCGTGAGATCTCATGGTATAGTAATACATTATTTTTTTTCAACGCTTCCTTATAAATGCTACTCAAGTTGGATCCATCAAATTCAAAACACTAATGATCCTTTTCATTCTAGTTATGGTTATTTTTGAAATGTTCTTGAAATGTATAATGTAGCAAGAAATAGGCCCTTAATTCCATTCTAAGTTGGAATTTTAGACCTTTGGTATCAAGGTGATCAAGTGTTGTGGAGGGCTGTCCTCCCTTCCGATTATCTTGATGTTAAGGTTAGAGAGAATGGTGCTTCACTAGCATACATGGTCCAATATGATGCAGTTTTGAAACTTATTTTGCAATGACTTTGGTGACATTGTGGTTTGTAGAATATGGTTAGCCTTAATTTTAATGTTATCAGTTTTTTTCCCCTTGGGAAGAAGCTTTGTGAGACTATGACTAAATTCAGTATGAAGAATTTGGTGCTATCATTAGGACTTGCACTTTTGATTTCGTTATAATTCTGTATCTACTTAGTAGGTTTTGATAAGTAGGTAGTTGCTTCTTTCATTGTGTTCTTCCCAATCAACTTTGTTGCATCTTATGATTGTGTAATATCCCTCAGCTTTGTTTGTTGTGTGTATGTTGATGTAAATGGGTGGTTTGGCTTTGCTTGTGGATGGGTGGTTTAGCTTTTCTTGTTGATGGGTGTTGTTCCCTTGGCATCCAATAAGTACATTTTTTTTCTTACTGATAAAATGAAAACAAGAATTCTTGTGGTGTTGTTTTCATTTTTGAAAACATGCCTAGGTTGCTCAAGCCTAGGTTAGAGTATTAAATTAGCTGTAAGTGCAGAGGACTAAACGTATGTTTAAAAGGACTATTTGTAACTTCCTGCCACATAATTCACTCTTTGGAAAGATAAGATTTGCAATAGTATATTTGCAGTACTAGTATTATGTCTCTTTTATCCCGCCTAATATCTCTGATTGAATTTATTTATTTATTTTAGAAAATGGGTGGCCCAATGGATGAAGTTCCTGCATTGCGGGATCTAGGGATAAGATGTATGTGACAATACTGTTGCATTGGAGATAGGTTGTCTCATGATTTGAAACCCATGATTTTCTCATCCAATGAAGTATATAATTATCATTGAGTGGAGGCCCCCTTGATTTACAAAACCTAATGATAATATGGCTTATGGTTGTTTTCCATGACTTTTGAAACACTTTTTTGGAGAAAGCCATAAATTAGTTCTTTCTAAAATGCCTATAAGATTATCTGTAAGTTGCTCCTGTTCTTTTTGAAAATGTTTCAGTTCAGGGTTTTTTTTTTTTAAAAAATCACCGAACAAATGTTACAAATTATAGCTTTTTTAAAAGCACTTTTCAGAATAAGGAACAAACACTGCCTATATTTATTTTGCATTGGATTTGGGCCTATTAACTCTGACATCTGCAATAGCTTCATCTGTTTGAATGCTATATGGCCACATACTGAGATGGTGATAATCCAGCAAGTGTGGGCAGCATGCATTATTATAATCCTGTGACTATGGGTGGTATTACATTATTTCAGTCCACAAATAAGAAGGAAAAAAATCTTGCAGAAAGTAGATTATATGTTGTCATTGGCTCTGCTGTGTACTGGTCTTAGTGCAGGGTTCCCCCTCCGCTTGTGCTGACAAAAAGTGAAACCCATTCCCCGTGATATTGATGAGTGAAACCATAAGAATTACATGTTGAGTCTGTGTAAATTGCTTCACCAGGAAGTGTTTTTCCTTTTTCGTACTAAGCATAAATATCACCAATTTGTGCACAGGATTTTTCTGTAGTATTATCAAATAACCCTTATCTGTGGTGATGCTTTGAAATTGTTATGCTGTAATTCTACTGGCTTGTGCACCAGAAAGAATATGAGTGTTACAGATTACCTCCCACATCAGATAATATTTTTTGCCAAATATCACAAAAAAGGCCGCTGAAGATTTGCAGTAGTTAGTGTCGACTATTGAAATATGTACTGAATATCGTCCAATATTAGTTTCCCTTTTTATGAAACTATGATTGTTTGTAATTAGGGTTTATTAGATTGAGGGCTGTAATTATGGGATATACAATGATTATATAGTTTATTGTAATTAGATTGTAAATAGAGAAACGTCTTTATTATTTAATGAAGGATAACTTCATGGGGAGAGGCATTAAACCCAAACATATTTCGTCATGGTCTCATAGCCATACCTCTAACAACGATTTTCATTGCTTTGAATCTTCTGGTATTTTCTGAGTTCTTCTTGGCAATCTTGCGGTCAGTGCACAGAATCTTGGTAGGGTTAAATCTCAGACATACAGTGCTCAAGTCTGGAATTTCTGATTTATATTGAATCGTAGGTGACTTCCACGCCAATTTGTGCAATCTCTCATTCTCGCTAGCCTTTTTTCTTACTCAACAATTTCCATGACTAATCAATGGTGGATTTTCCCTCCAATTCATCACGTATTCTTGCCATCTTTCATCGTCAACTAGATTGTCGGCATCTTCTGGAAAACTTATAGGCGGCACTTTTGGTGTCTCCTCTCATGGAAAATCTGATACAGTGAGTGTGGAGCATTGTGTAGAAAATATGGTGTGGTGAGCATGGAAAATCTTCGAATTGTGAACCATCGCGTGCAAAGCATAAACCATTCCAGGGATTCTTGCTGTTCTTTGACTGCTGGCCTAATCATAGTATGGCGTTCAAACACTAAGTTGAATGCTTGTCAAACACTATACAAAAAACGATGAAAATCAAATCATTCAAACCCGAAAGTAAGGTTGTATCTCCTATACTTGTTAAATTATTTTAAATGTGGTATCAATAAAAGACAAGGAGGATCTTATGGATTCCGATTAATAAGTATAGGGATTAGAGTGCCCAATAAAAATAGAGATTTTATTTGCCTTGAGATGCTTGAAAACATATTAGGGTATCCGAATTTTGTCATTATCACCCATCTTATAAAACATGGTTATGTGGGCAATAAAGATTTACTTTCTTTGAATGTCTCGTTTTGTTGTGATACCTGTAAATTTAGTAAAACTAAAGCTTTACCTTCCCTTCACTTGATAGTCGGGTTTTCACAAGTTTTGAGATTATTTATATTGATGCATGGGTATGAGTTTGGTTACTTTGCATGCCTTGTACGAGTGTTTTGTAAAGTTCACTAATGACATTACCACTTTGACTTGGATATACTTTCTTCGCTCATCCTTCGGTTTTTTTCCACTTTTCAAACCTCATTGTCCTTGTTAAAATACAATTTTGCACATTCATTAAAGTTCTATGTTGTAACTCTAAAAGAATATACATATTGTGCATTCTAGACTTTTCTAAACACAAAGGTTATTATTTCTCAGATTTCCTATCCTTATACTTCACAATAGAATTGAATAGAAAAGCATAAAAATCCTCATCTTTTGGACATTATTCGTATCTTGCTAATATAATCCTCTTTGCCTGCTAAATTTTGGATAAGGGCTTTATCTACAATTGTTTATTTGATTAATCGCTTGCCCTCACAAATTTTACATTGCAACTCTCCATATTTTCACTTGTTTGGGGTTACTCCTAAGTATCACTCTCTTTATACATTTGATGGTGTGTATTTTGTTCACTTACTCTCAACTGAACAACACAAGCTTGCCATTTGAACTGCCAAGTGTGCATTTCTTCTCTATAGTTATGTACATGAAGGGTTTGTATGTTATGATGCAAATGCTGACAAACTTCATATTTCTCGTCACGTGGTCTTCTTTGAAAACCATTATTCCTTCTGATCCCATGTACTTCATAATTCCATTTCTATTAGTCTTTCTACTTTTGATGATATACCTTGTACTATTGAATGCTTTCAACTAGGAATGTTATGTTTGAGACGTCGCCCACTGCCTCTTCCTGATCATGAACTGCTTCTTGATTACATTATTCATGCACCTTAATGGTCCACTCGGATCACTAGACCTCCCGACAACTATGATTTTTCTCATACTGTGCTTCAAGCAACCATAGATATCTCTTTTTTACCTTTAACTTACTCACAGGCTTCCGCTCAAGTATGTTAGCAGCAGTCTATGCAAAAGGAGCTTCAGATTCTGCACAAAAATCATACCTTGGATATAATCCCTTGTCCCAATACGGTAAAGCCTATTGGATGCAAGTGGGTATATACTATCAAACTCCAACCTAATCACACCAAGATAGGTATAAGGTGTGTTTGGTTGCTGTTCGGAATCAGCAAGAATATGACATTGACTATAAGGAGATATTTGCGGCCGTAGCCAAGATGACTACTGTTTCTCCGTTATTGCCCTTCTTGCCTCAAAAGGCTGGTCTTTTCAATAGATAGATACGAAGAATGTATTTTTATATGGGGATCTTGAGGAAGAAATCCATAACTCCTCCAGGAATGTTTACTCATTTCAACTTTGGGGTTTCTCAGTTGAAGCAGTCTCTATGTGGGCTCAAACAAGCACCACGTGCATGTCTTGAAAAATTCAGCACCACTCTTCTCAATTTTAAATTTATCCAAAGCTAATATGATTCCTTTCTTTTTCTATCAAAAGTTGCTATTGAGGTTGTTATGCTTGTTGTCCATGTGGATGATATCGTCATAACCGAATCTTATTCTCAATCAATTGATTAACTATGACTTTTCAAAAATGCATTTCATATAAAAGATCTTGGTTTATTATAGTATTTTCTTAGCCTTGAGGTACATCTTATCCTAACCATATACTTTTGTATTAGCATGAATATACGTAGGAGATTATCACTTTGGTTGGTCTTCATTCTAAAAATTTGGTTTTTATACCTATGGAGGTAAAGTTGAAACTTAGACGAGAGAAGGGAGAGTTATTATATTATCCATCTATGTATCAACAACTCATCGGCAATTTGAACTATTTGACGATTGTGAGGCTAGATATCTTTTTAACAATTCAGCAGTTAAATCAGTTTATGTAAGCTTCATGACATTCTTATTTGGCTGTAGTATGAAGCGTTATTCGTGAACTAAAGAGTACTCGTGGTCGAAAATTATTCTTTCCTACAAAATCATCTTTTCACCCAATGAGTTTCGGTGATACTGACTGAGTTAAGGTATACATATCCTACCGTTCAATTACTTGTTAATGAATGTTTTTTGGTAATTCTCTTATTTCTTGGATGAATAAGAAGCAATGCCGTATTTCAAAGTCCTCCACTGAGTTTGAGCATCGTGTTATGTCCTCAACTTGCTTTGAGATTGTGTGGCTTAGGAATTTATTAGGTGAACTTAGCATATCTCACTTTACTCCTATTTTACTTCATGCTAATTCAGATTGCCTCTAACCCAATTTTTTTATGAGCGCACAAAACGTATAGTAGTAGATTGTGAGACTATTTGAGAAGCATTTGACCAATATATGAGTACTCTTCCACATATTTTCACTATTTCAAATGGCTAATGTGTTCACCAAAGCTCAATTACAACGATGATGTTAGTTCATGATTGATATATTGATACTTTGTGTTCACACAACATCAATTTATGAGGATGTCAGTCTGTTGAAATGTGTGTAGAACATCATCCAGTATTAGTTTCCCTATTTATGAGATTGTGATTGTTTGTAATTAAGAATTGAATAGATTAAGGGCTGTAATAATGGATGTGTATTGAATATAATTGATTGTAATTAAGTCAATGTTTTTATTACTTAACAAAGGAAAACTCCTTGGAAGATATTCGAACCAAAACATATTTTGTCAGTTAGTGATGATCAAACTTAAAAATAATCCCTATGCTGGAACATTAACTTGTGTTAGGAAGTGATGAATCAAGGGATAGGGTAGTTGATTTTTTCGTCTCGAATTCTTTCGTTCTTTTTCTTTTGTTAGGGGGATGGTGTTGCAATGTTTGGGCAATTGTTTATGTGGCGCATGCTGCCCAGAGGCAATAGGGGTGTGCCTAAAGATTTAAAAAAAGGATTTTACCACTGCATTGTGAATGAACTATTCACCATGCCTGACTTCGCTGTTAATTCAATCTCTCTCTTGCCTTGGCCTGGGCCTATTTTTCTTCACGTGGAAATGTCCCATCTCCTATTCAGTGCTCATGGATATCTTGATTCCTTTGAACTCATTAAAGTGGAGCTAGAAAAAATGGCAAAAGGATGAGCAAGGCTGACAGCACAATCGAGGGGAATTAGAATTGTGGCAGGGCTTAAAAAGAATGGAGTCATCAAGATTTTTGTCTTTTAGAAGGTATCAATGAGGTGAATTGAGCTAGATTACATTACTTTGAGGAAAAATCCCTGGCACATGGTGGTTCATAGGGTTGCACCATTTACCTCAATTATCCACCATCCTCCCAACCCAATTGGTAAGTGGGTTATCTAAGGCAATTAGTTGTCTGGATTGTTTAGAAAAGCATTTCTAGAGCAACCATTGTATGACAAGTAATAGGTTGGAGGTCCTTATGCGTACAAAAAATAGAAAAATAAAAAAGAAGAAATCTCGGAGGCCGCACAAAGTGGTCACATGTCCATAATTTTTATGATAGCTACTGAATTGATGTTACTAATGTGTATTATTATTATTTTTTATTTTTTTTTAAAAAAAAAGATCATCAAGATCTTTACAAAGTGGATAAGATGCTCCTAATAGGAAAATTGTCCTCTGCTTCTTAGATTGGGCTGGACACTTGGGTTACAAATCTATTGTGTATAAATCCGTTTGATGCATAGATTCCCCTGTTTTGTGCAAGGTCATTATTTAGGTTTCCAATCTGTCACCCCATGGAAATTCATTAGGCATAAAAATGCAAGATTATGTGTAACTTATCATCTCATAAATGGATTGGCTGTATGAGCAGTTTAAGATCCTTTTCATCTCTGCAGTAGGTAGTATCTGATTATCAGGAATTCATAAATTAGATGGATGATAACAATCTTTATCATTCTTTGTTTGACGCGCTGATTAGTTTGAATCATATTTTCAGTGGTTATAATTCCAGCCTTCTGCATTTTTCACAGTTGCACGCATTGCTCTCGTGAAGCCAGAAAAAGCTAGGGGAGTTGAGGATGTTATACTAAGAGCTGCTCAAATGGGCCAGATTGCTGAGAAGGTCAGGCAGAAACACCACCACTCCTTTTTCTCTCTATTCCTCTCTTTTGTTTTCATTTTAGTCAAATCCGTTTAGAGATTTCTCAATAGCAAAGCATTACGTGAAGAGAACCAAAATGATTGATATCCCTCTGCAGGTCACTGAGGCGAGGCTCATCTCGTTGTTGGAGCAAATCAATAACCAAACAACTAAACAGACCAAAGTTACTGTAAGTTGCAGAAAACTGACTCGTACAAATTCGTCTGTTTATATGCTCATATTTGCCTTTTTCAAGAGAGACTCCATAGTCCTTTTGCCCAAAACAGTTAGAATACTACTTTTTAAGTTTTTGAATCAGAAGCACGTTGCATTAGCATTTTAAATGGCATGTATTTTTGATGAAACTTCAATTAAAATCCTTGCATATACCCACCAATAAACTTTTTCTAGTCCTATGTGGTTTATTCGATTGACTTGGAAGACTATCTGGTTTTGGGTTACGCACTCTATTCCTAATTGATTATAATTGCTCAAAACTTAGCAAAATTGAATCATGGACTTTAAAATGTTTAAGCTCTTATACAAGGGTGTTCATAAATTATCATATTCTTGTCCAATTTGTGAAAGAAGTTGACCCTTATCGTCGGTATTATATACGCCACTTTCATATTTTTTTTCCCGAGAAGTTTAATTTACTTCGTATCATCTACTGCCTGTGCTTACACGCCCACACGTTGCCGTAAAACTTTCAGATCCAGAGGCGTCGGAGTGTGCTCGAAGATGACGATTAGCTTTTATGCTGAACAGGGGTATGTTCACTCTATCAATGGCTTAGCCTCTGCTAAAACTTGGTGTTTTTTTCATGTAGCTCATGCTGTTTAGCTCTTTTTCAACTCTATAATCAGAGACTTGTGTTTTTGGTCTGTGGTCACGAATGCCATTTTTAAGGATACCTGCCTATTTGTGGTGAAATTATATGCTTGACGATCGGTTTATGAAATAATTATGTAATTTGTTAACTTGAATCCGATTGTAAATTGGATAATTGAATCAAACATTTTAGGGTTTAGTTATAGTAACTTTTGGGGTCATATCAAAATTATATTTTTAATGTATTTTATTATTGGGTTATATGAAATTTGTATTTAGAGCTTCGATATCATTTTTCCTTTATTTTTTTTATAATGTATGATTACTGCACTAATTTATTCATCTCTTAGTTAGATGTAAGTTTATATTATTTTGTATGACATTATTATTTAAAGTTATATTGTATTTGGGTCAATGAGTTTATATTCTTGTAAAATGTTAGTTATTATTTCATAATTTCAGTAAAATATATATTTTTTAAATCGAGTTGACCCGATTATTTCACGGCTTAGATATTTGAATTGTGATCACTGTTGGTTATTTTTTTCGTTAATTTTTAAATCGAATGCGATGAAAATAGAAAAAAAATAAATTATAAAAATAAGTAATCTCGATATAAAATTTATTTATTAATATATTTTTTGATATTTAAATTAAAAAAAAATTATAAAAAATAAAATATTAAAAAAGAATGACAGTGAGTGAAATAT
>JAOVVI020011060.1:0-12804 GCA_028571085.2 Nepenthes alata
AGTTTTTGGTACAAGAATTCCAGAGGCAAATGTCTTGATGAATGTAAGATTTTTCAAAAGAGAACCGTAAGTCTGGTTGGTTGAAGGTTCAGTATCATTGTGACCTAGAAAGCGGAAGATCAGTTTTGTTTTCGTGGCAGCAAATGGCTTTGCAATGCCTCGCAAGAAGTTAACCTCAGGTGATGAGATATAGCTGATGATTGTAGTCTTTGCAGCACCAAGTACAAATTTCCTCATACTCAGATTGTGCTGACTAAAGAAAACATCATGCTGCAGCAAATATCACAGAAAAATCATGTTTACAATTACATCTACAACTTAAGTGCAACTGTAAATGCTTAAGCAGAATCCACTAAGAGGACAAGAATCTTGTACCTGAATATTTAACCAAAAGCCTGGTATTTTGACCTGTGAGAACACATCTTCAGGAGTCATAATAGGAAACATGTTGTCAAAATATGGATTGCGAGAATAGATTCCTTGAGTTACTGTATGACATCAAAACAAGAATACAACATCAATCATACATTACATAGCTGATAAACAGGACCCATGGGATCAGGAAGAGATGGCAAATATACACGAACCTGTAAGTTCATCAAGAACTATTCAAAATAAACAAGAGAAAAAAATGAAGTCGCTCATGACCGAGACAACTCATAGCTTGCCTATAAGATTTCCATTTCCAATAAATGTCTCAACCAAATCCCATTGGGGTGAAAGTCTTCCTACCTAAGGGTTGAGGGGCGGATGAGAGTGGGGGGGACGTAGATGTAGTCCAAGGCTCCATATTATTATATGGGAGTATGGGACGCCATCAATATAGAAGCAGAAGGTCATGTAGAACCAAAGGACACAAAAAACTAATAAGCCCATAAAAAAATAAAAGAAGTTAAAACAATAGAAAGAGTTAGATGAGATCGGAATATAACTTGACTGACATATGATCTCAGCAACTTAAACTACAATTACAAAGGAACTTGGGCAAGAATGCTCGCAAAACAGACCTTACTAACCCACAGGAAAGTTAAAACATCGGGTAACTGGAAGTGCCAAAAACAATAAGTTCCAACCAATTGTCAAAGCAGGTGTTTGCACTGACAAGAATGTGATCAGAACAAAAGAAAGCTAACCGCTAAAGGTTGAAGCTTATTTTGTAAACAAGCGCTGGACAGTTGATAGGTGCATTGTAGATTACTAATTCACAGCCACCTACTCATAGGACATAACAAAGGCAGGTCCTATATCAAAAGAAATATAATCCATTATAGATTACTAATTGATTGCAAAAGGCATACAAGAGAAGAAAAAAAACTTGCAAAACTTGCTATCTTATGATGGTTGAGAAGGAATTCTGAACCCTGGAGACATAGGCTTCCAATAGCAAAAAAGTGCACTTGAGCATCTTTGCCCATGATCCAGCAAACTGTTGGTCATTCAAATTGACTATGGGTCCTTCTATCATTTAAAGGCGCTCCAAAAATGTCCAGTCAGGGACTAAAATCTATTGGAACAGTAGAGGTAGGATAATCTAGTTGCTTCAATTGGTCGTTCCTATAATGATTTCATATTGGAGAGGTTCAAAATTCAGCTAAGAAACAATATTTAGGAAGTAGGATAAGTACATTTATTAGGAAATTGAAGAGGTCAGAAACCCTGATGTGGAGATGCTCAAGTGGCTGTTATACCATGTTGGAGGCCAACCAAAGGATAAACTCAAATTCGCACAACCCTAAAAGTCATACACTTGCGTCTGAGATCCACTGCGAGTTGTCTCAATGTTGATCAGAAACTTTGTGAACACAATAGTAGAGAAGAAAATGGTTAATGGAAACCAAGGTAACCACTCCGATACCTAAGTTATTAGGTCTATTTATTAGTTTATTTTTGTGATAAAACTTGGTTCCAATCGAATTGTATTTAAATCTTTTTATTTATTAATTGGGATCCATTGTAACTCAAAAAACACCCATCAAAGTTACAAAGGATCGGGTGCTCAAAAAATTTCAAAACGTGCAAAGGTCCACTAGCATTTGAACACTAATGTGCGCACTCATACAAAGTTTTAGCATATGAATCGAATGGGCTATGCACGTGCATCATTAAATTGCACACGTGTCAAAAACAAAATGGATCACGCACGTGCGCCCTCGAATCGCGGACATGCACAAATTAATAAAATGGGTCACACGTGCGCTCTTGGACTACGCATGTGTACAAGTTGACATACGAACCAGCGTTTGAGCGCCATAGTGCAGAATCACTGTTCTGCATTTTTCTACCCTAGTTTTTAATCTTACTTATCAATAGACTCATTTCCCTCAACCTAGCTGCCTCCTACAAGAAAAGAGAAGAAAACGAAAGCTAGAGAAGGAGAAAAAAAAAAGAAAACCTCTTCAGTGAGCTGTGATCCAAAAGACAAGATTTTTTCATCTAGAAATCATTCAAGCACCATCAACACTTATTCCAACCCTAGAAGCCTTTAGAGTTCTGTTGGTGGCTTAGATCCTAGAGTTCCAGAAGCATTAGTTGTTCTTGAAACAGTGAAATAAAGTCTAAGAGAAAATCGAAAGGTATTCGATTCTATTGTCAGGAAGCAAATCCGAGGAGTTCTTCAATAGAAATCACGTGTCAGGAGTAAGTGGGTTAAGAGTCAGGTATTCGATTCTGTTGTCAGGAAGCAAATCCGAGAAATTCTTCAGTAGCGGCCATGTGTCAGGAGTAAGTGGGTTAAAAGTTAGTATATTTGTACTATATAGTCTATAAGTTGACTTTTTATAATAGATCTACATTGACTGACTTGAGAAGTCCAAATAGTTCTACTTAAGAATTGTTTTGTTTTTTAGATTTTCCTTCGTCACTACATCGTATGTTCATTTATTTCTATATTTTATATATTACGTTTATTGGTGATGTTGGATGAGTAAAATTGGTATTTTATACTCGTAGTATCTATAGGAAAATATTATTTATATGTATTGAATATTTGCCTAATTTAGTCTTTTACAACATAAAAAATCAAAACTATAATTGTTAAGGATTATCTCAAATTTTCCAATTAGTATTAGAGCTTACCCTGATCCATGACCCTTTTGGCTAAATGACTACAAGTCCCTTCTTGTTGATTCGGACATACTTCAACAAAAATAACTATACATACTGGAAGTTTCGCATAAGAGCTTTCCTAAAATCGCTAGAGGAATGCATCTGGCTATGTGTGAAGAGAGGATAGACTCCTCCCATTAAGATTGAAAATAAGGTTATCTCCCCTAAAGACCTTGTCATATTATCAAGCAATGAGTTTAACCACAATGATTGAAAAAATAAGTGTATCCATGCCCTTTTTATAGCAATACACCTGATGAGTTTTAAAGGGTGTTTGTGTGTGAAATTGCTAAGTGTGGGATGTTTTGCAAATCACACATGAAGGAGCTGTAATGGATAAAAACTCAAAATTACAAATGTTGGCCACTAGTTTTGAAGAACTAAAAATGAAAGATAATAAAACATTTGACAAGTTTTATAACAAATTAAATGACATAGTTAATTCTACATTCTGCTTCGAATAGGAAATTGCTAAAAAGAGAATTGTCAAAAAAGTTTCGAGGTCCTTATCTGAGCCGTTTCAACCGAGAGTCACAGTTATTGAAGAAAATAAGAACCTTAATAAGATCAAAATTGAAGAGTTGGTTAGATCCCTACAGACATATGAATAATTTCTCCCTCAAAAGGAAAGGGACAAATCAATTGCCGTAAAATCAGCAAAGGGGAAATCTTATGATGAGTTGGGGGATAAGTCTATGGATGATAAGGAAATTACCTTCTTCTCATAACAATTTAAAACATTTTTGAAGGGTAATAAAAAATTTCAAAGAAAATCAAAAGGCTCATCGGATCACAATGTCCTTACTTTAAACAAAAGAAAACAAAGACAGAGACTTGAGTACCACCTTTTCTGATGAAGTGGTCGAGGAGAGTGAAAGTGAGGTTTTTGATTTTGAAATGCACTCAATTATACGATCTTTATGTCTCATGTTAAGAGCAATAGTGAACCTAGCCTAGGTCATTATAAGGAGTCTGATAATTTTAATCAATCAAACTCTGAATTGAAGTTGAATTGAGTGACCTTCAAAAGGCTTTTGATGAATTGTATCACGATAACCTAATAACTAAACAAACAAACAAAACTCTTTCAAAAAGAATTGAAGAACTAGAATGTGAAAAGAAAATTTTGAAAATTTATTTATCCAAAATAAATCAGATCTAAAAATTTCTTGTGATGAAAATCTTGCCCTTAGAGACAAGATAAAGTATTTTCAAAACAAACTCAAAAATACCAAGACCTGGTTGATAATGTTCACGGAAAGTGCAAAACAGCTTAACTATATGTTAGGTTCAGGCAAAGCGGCCGAAAATAAGAAAGGACTTGGTTATTGTGAAACTAATTCTCAAGTGACCCACCCTGCAAAAACAATTTTCCTACAGGCTACCAAGAGTAACATAGAAAAGGAGGTGGACACTTCAATCTATCAAGAAAAGACGCCCAAGGTAGCCCCTCCTAAGAGTCAATCCAAGACTTACATGAAAAAGGCTCTCTTCACCGGGAAAATTGTCCTCTCATGTGTAAGTTGTGGAAAGGGTTGGCACATTTGCCCAAACTATATTAAAACCACACGAAGTCACCCCACCACTAGGCCCAACAGAGTGCATAAGCCTTCTATTTTCATTGCATCGAAACATATATGTCACCATTATGGTGCCTTTGATCACATCTGTCCCATTGTCCTTTGCTTAGGTCTAGTAAATCTAGACATAACTTGAATGCGAAGACTTGGACAATAAGTGTGACCCAATGAAGGTAATATCTCAAGCGAACCCTAAAAGAATTCTCTATACATTCCAAGCGCCCAACTAGAAAATCTCCAACTGTTTTTTGTAGAGCGATACCTGGATCATTCTCATGTGCCCCACTCTCCCTCGAGATTCGTCCTTATGTGTTATTCGTGCAACCAACATGGTCACATTTGGCTTCATTGTCATAATCATTTTTATAGGAAGTCTTAAAGTAGATCCCTTGGAGAAATAAAGTTGGCACGTGAAATCCACTGCTTAAAAGAGATGGTATCAAGTTTAACTAGGACCATCAAACGTGACCTCAAAGGAATTGGGCGTGGATCGACCCATATATACTTAAATTGACCAATTCATTCTTTAGAGAAATGGGATTGGGTAAGGAGGACGACTTGGCTTCTAAAGCCAAGGTATCTTGTGCTACTCATAAGTAGCTCTCTCATGCATTATACTTATATATTAGGAGGCATTTAGAGTAAGAGCATTCATTCATATTATGTTTTTAATAACAACTGTTTATTAAAAAAATAAAAAATTTAAAAATTTTTCAACAATGAATGAATGATTTAAATTTTATTCAAAAATGAATTGCTTCTCATGCATTTAATATGGATTTTTTCACTTGCCTTATTTTGTATTTTTACAAAAGGAGTTTGTTATATAATGTTCTGTACATATTCACTGCACACACCATATTTTATTAATTAAGACCTTGACTACTTTTGTGTGCTTTGAGACGGCAATTCTAAGTTTACTTTAAACACCTAAAATGTAAATTGACCTTGAACTAGTTGAACCTTAATTCGAAAAATAGGCCCCCTGGAAAAATAAAATAAACATTGTTGAAGGGTTTCTGGTTAGGACTCATGCAATAAAGGAGAAAATTTTCATAAAACAGGAAGTTTCTCAATACTAGAACTTTCATTTAGGAGGAGCAAAATTGTTTCAATGAGTTATAGGTCTTAGTTGTATTAGGTTTGACTTTCTCTCTTGCGTTTTCCAAAATACATTGGTAATTTCAATATCATAGCCGAAATCCTCTACAATTCAACGTTTTGAGATCTCTTAACTATGTGTGGTGCTTCACTACACATACAGCATATTATATAACCCCATCCCTATTTATCATATCCAAAAATAAAGTGCTTGAATATTTCTCATAATTATTAAATTCATAAAAAACCTAAATTTGAAGAATAAATTTTTACCAAATTCACTCATTGTTGGTTGGCAATTTTAGTACGATTTTTATTAGTGTCCAACCGATCTTGCATCCCAGACATATCAGTGTGGCTGGAGCGGTCCTTCATTGACATTCAGAATGATGTTCAAAAGCAACTTTAAGAATGACATTAAATGTCCAGTTTGACATTTGAATGCCAGGCAACTAACTTTCGAATGCCACAACTCCTATAAGTCACTTGGAACCCTATTTGCGTGCGCCTCAGCTCCTCTCCTCTCTCTCTCTCTCTCTCTCTCTCTCTCATGCTCAAATGGCTACTCACCCTCATCCTTCTCTCCTTTGATTTCAACTCATTTTTTCCTCAAGTTTCTCTCATAATCCATGGGTTTACTTGCAATCTAGTGGATCTAGCCCTTCTCCTACCATTTTTCAAGGCAATCATGTTGATTTTGACGATTTAATTTTCTTTGCATATTTCTTTAGAAATAATGTTAGACTCATGATTAGGAGTGTTTTATTCATCTTCAACTATGCCGATTCATCCAGATATGAGTTTTTTTGGCCCGACATGTGCCTCAGTAGCTTCAACGTTCAAATGCTAGCCGTATCTGTCTACTTCTCTAGTAGACAATTTCCGATAGTGTACTATTTTGTCTATTTGGCCCATATTTGAGGTATTTCACGGTATTTTGTACAAATGACTTCAAAATACGTTGCAAAGAAGAGTGTTCCCAAAATCGAAGAGGTGACTTAAGATACTGATTCTCAATTCCAATCTCCTGACGCTATTGAGCACTATTCTTCTAGTTTTAGCATTAGGAACCTATTATTAAAGCGTGAGGTATTGCGCCGGTCACTCCCTCCTAATATCTCACAAATATTTATATCTAGGGAACATTGCCTTTAGTCACCAATTTGTCATCTCTGTCTATCCCTCCTAGTCCAGGAATTTTATTCCAATATCTACCATATCTATCCCAATAAAACCAAGTTCTCAATATATATTCGCGGTCAAACTATCCGGATCACACCTGAGATGATTCAAGACACTGTTGATTTTCCCTCTATACCGTCCCCTGGTTATCCTTATAGTAAGGAGACAATGCCATTTGCTAATGAGGTCTTCTCCTATCTATTGTGACGTCCACACTTCTATAATGGTCATGGGATTAGAAAGAGCATGTTATCAACTAACTTTTCCATCCTCTACTACATTCTAAGCACCAACATTTTTCTAGTGTCTCACCTGTCGTCCATTCCTTGGTCTCGCGCACTATTTCTTTGTGCTGTCCCTCGGGGTTCCGCTATAGATATCTCGGTCATCATCTCTGAGCAGTTTATAGACACATTTGAGGACCCTCAACCGACCACCCAATTGCCCTATGGCTACCTCATCTAGCACCTTCTCCTCTCTTTCAATCAACCTATCTATCATGCCTTCTATTACTCTTGGATGACCCATTGGCATAGTCACATATGCTCACAGTCTATCTTGCATGCCCGCTCTTGTTCCTCCTCCCACTGACTCTATCCCGCTCGGATAGTGAGACTGACTTTTAGGTTGCCACCCCTTTTCAATGTGTGCCAAAAAATGAGAGATATGTTTGTTTTGAGGGGAAGATGTGTAGTGTTTTGACATATATCCAGGGATTGTACTATTATATTTTGTAAAGGGGAGACCATTCACATTTTTACTAACAATGCTTATGCAAATATTGTTCTACATCCTGACTATAATACCAATTGTAGTGATATATTATGTTCTACTGTTTTAGTACTCATATATGTTTGATGCATCATGAGTATTTTTCAATTTTCCTAGTGCCTATTTTGCAGGTAAATAGGTATATCAAATGCCACATGTCATTAGCATAATATTCATGTATCTAGTGTCTGAATATTTATCATGTCACAAGCTCTAATATGGTAGCAATTAGAGCTTATTTTTATTTATGCCATGTAAATAATTTTGTTACAAAATTACCAAATGGAAAGATTGTTATGTCTATTTTATTGGCTTATTTCTGTGACAAAATTAAACCCCAATTGAGTTGTATTTGAGTATTTTTATTCATTAATTGAGATATATTATCAAAAAATGCTTATCAAAGTTGCAAAAGATTAGGTGCTCAAAAAAGTTCAAAATGCACAAAGGTGCACTGGCGTTCGAACTCTAGTGTGCGCACTCATACGAAGTCTTAGCAAATTAAAAGAATGGGTCGCACATGTACATTCTTGAATTGTGCACATGCACTAATAACAGAATGAATCGCGCACATGTGCCCTTAGATCACACAGCTGCGCAAATTAATAGAACGGGTCACGCATGTATGCCCTAAGATTATGCACATGCACACGCTAACATTTGAGTTGACGTTCAAGCCAATATTCGAATGTCAGAGTACAAAATCACTATTCTGCATTTTTTACTCTAATTTTTAGCCTTACTTATAAATAAACTCCTTTCTCTTGCCCTAGCCACCGCTCAAACAACAAGAAAAGAAAATGAGAGCCAGAGAAGTGAGAAAAAAAGAGAAAACATCTTTCGCGAATTGCGATCCAAAAGATACAGTTTTCGTCCCGAAATCATTCAACCACCATCAAACACTTATTCCAATCCTATGAACCTTCGGAGCTTCATTTGTAGCTTGGATCCAGGAGTTCCAAAAGCATTGCATGTTCCTGAGTAGTGAAGCTTTGACTAGCTCAAAAAACCCAAAAAAGTTTACTCAAGAACTGTTCGGTTCTTGAGATTTTCTTTCATTACCACAGCAAGTATTCATTTATTTCTACATTTTATTTATTATATTTATTGGTAATATTGGATGAATAAGATTAATATTTTATACTCTTAGTATCTCGAGGTAAATATTTTTCAAGTGTATTCAATATTTGAATAACTTAGTCTTCCACAACGTAAATGATCAAAATTATAATCATTAAAAACTATCACAATTTATCCGTAAGTCATAAGTTTAAACCAAAGCTTAGAACTCTAGGCTAGTTATAGATCTTGAGTAGCGTCCCCGAGGTGTTTAGACTTGCGTACCAAGGAAGGTATCTCTAATGATGAGGCCATCATTATTGAACTTATCTCACAAATGCGTTTGTGTGTATATCATGCATACATCACTCTTTTGGACCTGTCAGCTCTCTATAGGGAAGAAAAGAATGCAAACCGTTATGAGGTCAATGCACCTTTGTAAAACCTGAATTAAAGGCCAATAATGGCGGATAATGAGCACTTAAAGAGTCATAATTGTCTCACTAATAACAACCAGACCCCTAATAAGATCTATATTACTTAGACCAACCGTCACAGCCTCACAAACGATCTGGCCGATGTTTGGACCGAGTTGTGGAGCTCATAACCTCACCAAACTGATCTGAAATTAGGGCCTCCAAAGACCCAAGCTCAATAGAATTGTCCTAAAGCATAATCGACAAGCCATGACTCTTATCAAGGCCATACTGAGCAATGAAATTGGCCCGTGATCCGTCTTGGGTCCTCATTCAAGCAAATAATCCTAATAGAGACATCATCCAGACCCATTATCTATGCCAGCCCACTTCAGATTTATTCAGACCACATCGCATTACCTATAGGTAGCAAGAAGGATATCAAACACTTGTGCTCCGATAACCAATTTCAGAATTCAAACAACATTGTGTGATTGCAAGGTGATGCACCTTATCTATAGACATTGAAAAACTAAGTAAACAGGAAACAAACTACATTAAAAGATAATCATGACAAAAATTAAATCAAACCCAGGTGATGTATCCTAAGTGACAAACTTTCCTGACATAAGATAATAAAATCCACAAATTTCCTAATCATATAAAAGTGACAAAATTTCCCGACATAAGATAATAAAATCTACAAATTTCCAAATCATATAAAAGTGACAAAATTTCCTAACATAAGATAATAAAATCTATAAATTTCCTAATCATATAAAAGTTACAAAAATCATCCATAATAAATGGCATCATTTGTCTATATTTTGAGGAAAAAGTAGCTTGTTTGTCATTCCCATTAGCACAAGAATAATTGTAATTATTCATATTTCGAAAAGGCAACCACTTAACTCTTTTTGATTGGAAAATGAAAAAATTGTACAAGCTATAGGGTTGTCAAACTACTTCAAGCTAACTTGAGATTGCTTTATTAAAACTTGTTTAGTTAAAAAGACAAGCTCTAAGAAAGGTATTAGTCAACCCAACTAGTGTATTCTATTATAGTGAACCAAGTGCCTCAAGCATGACTTACCATCATTTGGCTAGAAGCTCATTCAAGGCTTAGTTTGTGGAACTTAGCAAGCCATTTTTAAGCCTAATCAAGCCAAAGCAAAATATGACTCCGCTCAACCCAACAAGCTTACAGCCTAATAACAAGTTATACCTTTAATCAGTACACAGATGCTGCACCGTAGTAACTTCTAGCAAAGCAACCCGGAAAGAGTATGCAATGTACATGTTAGGGTGTCAGTAACTACATATGCATCATAAAAACATGTAGGAAGGGTACACATTATACAGTTGCTGCATCATAGTATCATCTAGAGAAGTGACCCATTTACAACCCTAACAAGGTATCCCTTTCATTGTGTAAGTACTTGCAGTCCAAATGTATGTGCATACCTGTCTATACATAAATAGTATGCAGCTGCTGCATCAAATTACCACCTAGAAATGGGATCCGCAAAAAAATTAACACATGATACCTCTTGTTTCTCATGAGTAAAGAGTATGATAAAGAATATATATAAGACTTGAGGGGCCACCACCAGGGGGTGTTGTGGCCTATAACCCAGTGACATTCAACAAATACACACCCAAGATTCAAATTCTAGGAAAACACTCAAATGAAGTAATCATTTGGATCTCTAATCAGACATTTTGGTTGTTTAGTCAAACAAGTGAGTAAAAACACATGGATAGATACCAAACATAAACATTGGGTAGCATGGATTTTCACCCGAGAGTTTTCAAGAATATAATTCATCAATATGATAATTACATGTAAAAAACATCTTAGGAATTCCCTTCTGACTGTCCTTTCCAAACAAAACATCACATTTAAATCCTACTAGCAGGTTCATCTTCAAGCTGAGTACATTTATGTCCTCCTTAAAAAATGAGGATATTGATATGTTGGTGACCACACCAAACATGAAGTTGCATGCCTGGAAAACATCTTGTCAAACAACAAAAATCAAGGACTGATTTGGAGCCGAGCAAAATTTGAGGCATGCTTACAAATATATAGAAATGGATCCAGTGAGAAAAGAGATTCTATTAGAAGTTGAAAGGAGTAGATATCAATATCTCATCCATTACATTTGGGATGTGACTCAGGTTAAGGCATAAAAGTCAAATGCTTTTTAACATTCATGTAATTTAAAGAAAAACTAACAAATAATTGACTTACAAGTCACACTAGAAAGGTCTTTCAGAGTGAAATCAATTGAGAAGTGTCCTTGCAATGGAATCCCATTAACGACATATGTATTTTGCTTGACATTGAGAACTGAACTTATATCAGAACCATTATCAAGAGTGAGTGAAGGGAAGCAAATCCCAGCGCCTTCTTTTGTCAATTGCACATCACACCATAAGATCACATTGGATAAACTTAAAGTCACTGCAAATTGGTATGCAGATATACTGGAATCGGGAAACAGTCCTGAGAAACCACCTTGTGCCACAACCAGAGGTGCACTACCTGCAAAATAGATTTACCTTAATTAGGAAAATGACTATTGCCAAACAAATCAACTGAGAAATAATATCAGAAAGATCTGAGGACAAGAAGAAAATTCATAAAATTAAACAAAAGAAAATCAATGAATTAACCAAAAGAAAATCCATATGTTCTATGTCTACAGCCTCCTTAAAACCATAATAGTCTGGTAAAAACAAATATAAAAAAAATATGGCACTGTTGCATCCTCGGATTCTTGCTCTGATCAGGACTAGGATCCGACAGCAACACCAAATATTGCTCGTACGAGAAATAAAGCGAGAGTACGAGGACTGAAAGAGAGAGAGTACAGGGACGGATGCGCAGAGAGCTTTTACGTGGAAAACCTTCTCTTGAATGAGAAGGTAAAACTACGGGACTTTAGTCCGAGAACTGCTTTCAGTATCTTGTGCTTGGTTAAAAAGAAATTACAGGTTGCGCTCAAGTACGAGAGACCCAGGACTTAGTGTATGGAAACTCTAGGAATTACTCTTACAACACGAGCCTTTCTCCCTTTCTCTCTCTATTACTACTAGCAAGAGTAAATACTGGGATCATTTGTTTGGTAAACAGTTAATGTATTTATAGTAGTTGAGCTTTCCTTTGAGAGGAATCCACGTGGGGTTGGCGTGTGCAGGAAATCTTGCCACCAACTCTGCCAATCCCTTTTGCCATGTTAGGAAGGTGGCGTGCACGCCCTCATGGTGTGACGTTTCTACTAGCGTGCTCTACTGGTCATCATTCCTTCTACAATCTGACAAGATCAGCCAACAAATCCCTGGCACGCCGATTTGCAGACGAGGCGGCGTTCGAGACCCACCTTGAGCCCACGAGACTAAGTGGACTTTGAGTCCACTGTGCCACGTGGGCCAATCCCGGCGCTTGAACCTCTTGGGCCTCTTTGAGCCTGCTCGGTCTGTGGCATCAAGGTCTAATTCCTGAAAATTGGATCTTAGAGTGGCCCTTGGGTACGGTACCCATCACTAGCCCCCCATGGTAAAGGGTCTAAGTACACTGGCCCTTT
>JAOVVI020011061.1:0-12803 GCA_028571085.2 Nepenthes alata
ACCAAGAATTATTTGAAGCGAGGAAGAGGCGGAGGGCGGCTGAAAATATCCTCTCTCTAAAGTGGGCAGTCGCTATCCACCTCAAAATTCCGCTTTTTCTCTCAGTTGGGGTGGGGCGAATTAATCAGCCTCAAAATTATATATATATATGGACATTAACAATACAAATGGTACAATAAAAATCAACTAAAATCCTTCAATACCAACCTCAAACTACACAACCAAGAACGACGACTTACCAAGAATTATTTGAAGCGAGGAGCAAAACCGGGTCCATTACATGCTTCCTGCGGACAGTTTAGTTTAGTGGGTCAGTTCTGACTACACAAATACAAATAGTATAGAAATTGACTCCAACTGACACGCTAATTTACAAAAATGACAGGAGACATTAAGGAAAAATCATTTAAAAAATGCTTTTAGATATTAAAACATAATTCATGAACACTATCCTACACGAATAATGGATTATCCAAAAAATCCACAAGGACAAGACAATACGAATAAATTGTTCCATAATATCTTAAAAAAATGGTCCAACTTTTTTCTTATTTATATTACAAACTCTAATATATATATATATTTTTTAATTATAAAATCATCTAACAGGTCTAAAACACGTAGGAGTCCAATATGATAGAATGAAAAACTTGACACATCTCGGTGTTTGACAACGCCACTTTAGCACCCCAGAGAGTGCCACTCTTGTACATGAACGGGCGGGTATATGTTACATTTCAGCCATGCCAACCGAGCGCCTATATTATTATCATAATGATCCATGACATGATATATACTCCACGGGGACTTCCATCGACCACAAACTAAAGCGACTGCAAAATATAGTTGTGCATATGGCTCGATATCGAGATAAATGTACGAGAAATTATTTGCATTTGACTAATGTTCGTTTTGACATATAGTTGCACTACTCGGTGTCTAAGAAGCATGAATACTAATACTGGACACGGACATAACACAGCACGTTAGGGATGTGCTATATAAGGGGAAAAAAAAGAAGACAACGAGGCATAGATTTTTAATATTTTCTAAACCACTAAATGACACTAATTTTCTTCACTTTATGTAAGAGCCACATTTTCTAAAATTGTCAAATAGCCTAACACATTCCAAATGTGTCAAAGTGTGCCAAAGTAAAATATGAAATCATGAAATTTTTTAACATGTGTCAGAGAGTGTTTGCCAAATATCGCCCGAGAGAAGTGTCAGTGCTTCTCAGTTCTTTGCAGTCTTTTTCTTTCTAGAAAGCAGTTAACCAACATAAATCAATAATTAACAAAAAAGGGGTCTTTCCTAGAGACACTTAACAGCAATTTTAGAAGACAACATCTTATCGTTGCACTCTTTTCAGCTCTTGTAAGGACAAGTGATGATGTAACAAGTTACTCCTTCGGAAAATGCAAGTTAAAAGTGATGATATAGGTTGATAACTTGAAAACACCACCAAGATCTGTGATAGGATCCTATCCGTCGCCTTTCAATTTAATCATACATCCCAATCTATATCTAGAATTTGAGGCCTGCTAATCTAGTGGCTTGACCAAAAGCTCCGATGAGGAATTTTTGGTCACGATCTCCTTTGGGCATGCTGTGGGTTCCTTTTTTGGGGCTCCTGTTTGGATTTTATCGTGATGTATTCTTTGGGAACATCCTGGGGTTTTGCCTTCGGGTTCTCTCGTATGAATCCTTCATTCGACTCACCAGATAACCTTGTTTTTGTACATCTAATTTTGTCATTTAATATGCTTGTCCCAAAAAAAAAAAAACCTTGAAAACACCATCTAGACCAATTAGCAGAGTGTAATTTCATTAGAGGGAGTAATGGTACCTTCAACTAAAGTTGAACCCACGAGATGGAACAGGCATCTCACTCCCCCCAAATTGGAAACTGGACTGAGTGGCATCACCCAGTGGCATTGCTTCATCCTCTTCCTCCAGCCAATATGTTTCAAGAATCTTCACTGCCTTCTCATAAATTTCATTGTTATTATGAGTCTGTAGGTTCTCAATTTTTTCCAATCCTTCAGCATCATCAATCATTTGAGCATATAGATTGACACCTCCTGAATTAGCCACATGTTTCTCAGCTTCCCCGACCTTCAGAATGTTCTCGAGTCCCTCTAGACAGACAGTGACTATTCTTGGATCAGGACAAATAAGCAAATCACATAATGGTTTGATGCATTCTTGACTCACAAGGTATCTGTGCCACCCGCAATAAGATGGAACTGTAATGATAGCGAATAACAAGGTATACAAAATCCAATAGCGTGGAAAAAGTAGAAGAAATACTTTATTTGTTCATGGCTGCCCCCAGATGTAGCATTTGAAATAGCCCAAGCAGCCTCTTTCTTGATATCAAACTCAGCATTTTGAAGCAGATGTATAAGAGGAGCAATTATGCCAGCCTCAATTACAGCCTGAATTTTAGTTCAAAAGATGTCAGCATATACCATTTTATAACCAGAAAAATATTGTCCACAACTGCAGATCATACGCAATTTGGAACCACAAATTACCTTGATTTGCTCTTTGTTGCCTGCCGTGATGTTCGAGATGGTCCAGCAAGCTTCCTTCTTAATGCTTTTCTTATAATTCCCAGTAACGAGATTCAGAAGGCAGGGGAGTGCTTGATGATTGATCATGCACTGAATCCATCATGCATTTAGTTTAAGTGTGGCAGAAGAGATCTATATTTGTCACTTAAGCACTCTAAAATTACCATAGAACAAGAACAGAAGCAAGGAAACACTACCCAAGGCACAAGGAAATTGCAAACAAATCATAGAGTTTAAAAAAAAGGTGTGACTGAGTAAGCGGAGGCTCCACATTGTAGGCTCATGCATTGCAAAAAGATTGCTTCTGTGGTTTGCTCCCAGGATTTCTAAATTTCAACCGAGTAACCTTACAATTGCGAGAAAACTCACCCTCTATATCATAAAAGAGAATCATAAATTCAAACAAATTTGTGTTCAGCAGTAGTACCAAGGAACATGTGGGGAAAGTAAATGCAAATTTGAATCCTTGAGAGTTGATCAAGAAATCTACGTCAGTAATATATTTCTCATCAGCCCCGGTTTCCTATGATTAGACACTATCCATTTGCCTTTTCACAATGTCAGTCATGAAGGCAACCATGGATCTTGAAATTATTGCAGACATAAAACTGCTACTGAAATTCAGGGCTATGCACAAATTTTGGATTAGAAAACGATCGCCAATAGTAGAGAAATTCTTTCTTGAATATTTTTTTAGCTCAACGTCAATCAAAAGAATAATGATGGATTTGAACCTGATACATTCGTGTAGTTTCAAGAGATGATGCATGTAGCAGCATACATAAAAAAAGGTGAGTATTGCATAATCAAATATTAGAGAAACGCGCAAAACTTTGGTTGAGAAATTTAAGAAATCTGGTTTCTATATGCATATTCATAGGCAAGAAGCTATTTCATGAAGGAACTCTCAATCTGGAAAATTTACCCAACCAAGCAACCCGTCACAAAATGTTCAATGAATTGAGTTTGTTGGTCCTGATGAGTAATCTTAGGTTTTGATCGAGGTAACTTTGAATAATTTCTGGTAGGTCTTGAAAAATAGACAAAACTCATATGGGAAAAAGGCAAAGATCTGGATGGGTAAAAAGAACAGGCCAAAAAGTTCAGCCCAGTGAGTCCGAATCCAAGATCAGGCCCGAGAAAAACAACCCACACCAGGAAGTCTAAGCCACTGAACCACTAGACCGGTTGGTGGGCTGGCTAACAACCTGGTCATAAGGCAACACCCAAAGTCAGGTGCTGGTTCCCTGACATGTGACTGCTGGCTACCCCTACCATGTCATGGCTAGGTACCTGCCATGCAAACCATAGCCTGTCATATGACATGTCTAAATCAAAGAAGCATGGAGAACGTGTTGCCTAATGAGATGCCAAGGAAGCGTGCAGCAGAAAGGATGGCAGGAGTTGGCTATCTGCCTAAAAGGACCCTGGATGTGCCCACCATGGTCAATCGCCACCATCCACTAGGAAAGTGATTTGCCTCTCCATGCTTCAACAAGGAGTTGCCACCCTCAACTTTAATGGCGTGGTTGCTTCATCCTTAGGTCTCCCAAGATTCTCCTCTACAAAAGGAGGACCTGGACAGACAGACAAGAGTGAGCTAGAAGTGAAAGCAATGGAGAGAGGATCCAAGCCTTGCAAAATCACGCTTATGTTATTTGTTATGTGTTCATGAATATTATTTGCTGAGCTTTTTGGCTCATACTTGCATCCTCTCCTTTTCAAATGTTTTCTAACAAGTGTGATGGATGGCAGTGCAGCTGTGGTGATGGTAAAGGGGTGAATACATTTCTAATTTGCTATGTTGGAAGCCATTGTATATTCTGAAATGAATATAGCGATATATAATTAGTGATTAGCTGTTTCAATGATGCATAATGATGCGACAAATACTTTAGGTTGTTCCTGTAATTATGTCTTATTATTTATTGTTATCAGAATTGTGTAGCAAAAAAGTTATCTTTTATTTAGGAATTAAAGATTTTATTAATTGGATTTTGCAATGTGATTTTAAAGAAGCAATTATATATAAGATTTATTAGAGCAAAATCATCGCCAGTAATTATAAGGCAATGTTTGGCGCCACTATGTCGAGTCATGACCTATTAATTTAAATTTAAATCAATAGTTATAACTACCATTTTTTCCCAAATCATTATAGTCTTTCTAATAACATAGATTTAAAACTTATTCTTGTATTGTGATGATGGGAAATTCTTGTTCATTTAGTTCTTAATTTTCAAAGGCATGATGGGAAATTCTTGTTCATTTAGTTCTTAATTTTCAAAATCATTATATTCTTTCTAATAACATAGTTTTAAAACTTATTCTTGTATTCTGATGATGGGAAATTCTTGTTCATTTAGTTCTTTATTGAGTCTAGCACCTGAAGATGTGCACAAAGCTAAGGGGTTCTCCAATTTATTTTGTTTTCAAAGGCATAACCCTATGTGGTTAAAAAACATGCCAATCGGTCAATTTCAATTCAGACAGAATCTTATGATGTGCATGTCACAATGTGCACAAAAGATAATGGGGTTATTTGATTTATTTTGTATTTAATGGCATAGCCCTTACGGTCATCAATGATCATGTGGCTAAAAAACAGCATAGGTCAAATTCACTTCATATGTGATTTTGCAACATCCGCATCACAATATGAACGACATGTATTTGGGGTTCTCTAATTCATTTCTCTTTTTGGAAAATAACACCTTGAGTCATATGTGATTATATCATTGAAAAACAGATCAATCGGTCAACTTCACTTCAAGTGTGATTTTGCGACGTCCATGTCACGATATGCACAAAAAGGCAACGGAGGTTCTCCGATTCCATTCACTTTCAACGGCATAACCCCTTTGATTAATAATAGACCATGTGGTTGAAAAACATGGGATAACTTAACTTCATTTTAGGTGCGATTTTCCTCGTTCATGTGAAGATGTGTACAGAAGGTGCCATGGGTTATCCAACTCATTAAGTTTCATACAGCACAGCCCCATGGGTCAGATCTGAGTATGTGGCTGAAAAACATGGCGATCGGTCAACTTCACTTATTTGCGATTTTGCAATGTGCACATCATGATGTATGCAAAAGGTAATAAGGGTTGTCCGATTCATTTCATTTTCAATGGTATATTCCTTTGGGTCATAATTGATCACGATAGTAAAAAACAGACTGGTTAGTCAACTTCACTTTAGGTACGATTTTGTGACATGCATGGCAAAATATAAACAAAAGGTAATGCGGATTCTCCGATTTGTTTCATTTTTAACAGCATAGCCCAATTGGACATACATTATCATATTGCTAAAACAGGCCAATTGGTAAACTTCACTTCAAGCACGATATTGCAATGTGTCACGTGCATAAAAGGTATCAGATGTAGCAACCTGAGTCCACGTAATAACATCTTGTCCACCTTGGGTCGTATGAACCTACACCCTCATGGTTTTATTCTTCATAGGCTTCCTCCAAAAAAGGCCTATTATTATGAAAATGTCTAAAGCTTTACTACAATTCAAGTAATTTTACCGATTCCTTTAAAATATAAAACATATATGAACAATTACATAGTAATTCAAGATATGCAGAAGCATATACTCATAAATTGAAGAAATGCAAGAGCATTAAACAGAATTTAATGGCATATGTGAACATTTCTACAGAAATTCAGCAATTAAACATGATGTGTATGGATTTAAGATATATTTCATAAAAGTTTCATGAAATGATAGTGGAATTACATGTATGCAAGGTATAATCAATTTACGTACAAAAATAACACATATATGAGTATTTGAAATAATAAATGCTTAAGGAGATTAGAAATGAATATCAACAAAGGAAGAAGGGTTGAATGCACTTGCCTTCACTTGATTTTACCTTTAATTCCTCTTTCACCTTCCTTTTCTCTCCTCTTTTCTATTTTTCTCTTCTATCAGAATTTTAGTCAAAATGATCCAAAATCAGCTAAGGGATCTATTTATAAAAAATTGACACACGTGCACTAACCAAGGGCAGATTAGGTGCTAAAGCACAATTCGCACCCCACACAAGTATCCATTAGGTATGCATCAAGTGCCAACATTCTATCCCAAATGTACATGCATTGATCGGCGCATATTAGGTGCGACCAATTTGCTTAATAGAGGTGTCCATCAGATGTGTCCTTATTGTCCAATATATGCATGAGCATAGGTTAGGCGCAAGTCAGGGGCTACTCGGCTTAGCTTATTCTAGTTTATAACTTAATTTTTTATCCAAAATCTCAATTAATATAGAAAATTCATCTATTTAATTAAATAATTATCATTAAAAAGATATTTTAAGATCCATACCTCACAGTCAACATCACAAACCAGACGGCTTAACTTATTATGGTTTGAAATTTAATTTTTGACCTAAAATCTCAATTGATATTAAATTTATCTGTTTAATTAAATTAATTATCATTAGAAAGATATTTTAAGATCCATACCTTACAGTCAACATTACAAACTAGACAATGTATGGTTATCTTATTCATAATTGGGTCAGGTCATGACATCGGGGGTAATCTGATTCAATTCAATTTTGATGTGATAGCCTAAGAGAGTTAAGGAGTGAGACCATGTTCAAATGAGTGACATCATAAGTCTCGAAGGGTATTCTGGAGAGGAGAAACGTCTTGCTAAGGAAGGATTTCCTAACAACAACCCAGAAAATGAGGTATCTCCATAGCAGAGGCAGCCTAGGCAACTCCATCAATTATTCCATAGTATTAGATGGATAAAAAGGCCCTCTAAAAGAACATTGAGTTCCTTTTGGACGACCCACCTGCCACCATACTGATCTCAAACTATAGAACTATATAGGTCTGTAGGGTTATAAAGCACTAAGCCAGTCCTCTAAACTCCACACAAAAGAACCACACAATCTGGATAAGCCTCAACTTTTATGCTCAACATGTCAAGTCCAATGAATTCTTTCTCATTACAATTCAACTATAATGAGATATTATTTTTATCCTCTCCATTGTTTAGAATATTTTACTAATTTAAGCATCAGAGCAATTATTGAAAAAATCTTCCAAGGGTCTCTTTCAACTCGTCTCTGTTGTGGCATGTAGGAAACCGGTTCAAAACTTTGGATCGTGCTCAGATTCAAGTTGCTCAAAAATCCCAGTAGTTTTTCCAGCTCTGCATCAATTTCAATCATCCTTTGCTAAGGATTCAAAGAAGATTCCAGAATGCATTCCTAGAACTGTCCCCTTGTCCGTTACTATTTATTAACAAGGGCCCCAGTGCACAAGAGTAAAGAATACTTATTAATAAAGGGCAAAAAACATGGAATGTGTGCATGAAAAGTGATTGGAATTTTATATTCATGGGAGTTAATCCAATGTAATTATTGTATTTTAGATTGGTTTAGATATTTCCTTATTTGCTTAGGACTTTTGTGTCTTTAGAAATCTTCAATATATAGGAGATTGTTTTTGGTAGTTTCTTATTGGATTTATGATAAGCATCAGTTTTAGGTTTCTCGAAATTCAAATACTTACAAGTTAGTACTCTATAAATTCAGCTTTGCAATTAAGTTTTTGCCAGTGAATCAGGGAATCAAAAGATCTAGGATTGTGTTTCATATCTTGGAATTGGACATCCATCAATTTGTGAATCACAAAAAAGGGTGATGTAAAGTACATTCCTGGCATTATAAAAAATTACAAATGCAAACTACTCAAAAATGAAAAATAGAAGAAGAAGAAGAAGAAGAACACCGATTGAGTGGTAACCTGAGTTTGCATATCATCTCCAGTCACAATGTTTCCAACTGTTCGGAGCGCAGGAATGAGCACTGTAGGAGATGGATGACTAAAAATGACACAGAAGTTTAAATTCATGACAGGAAAATTACAGCAAAAGGAATACAACCAAAGTATTCACATCTGAGAAAACTTACAGTAAAAGCTCAACAAGGCGAGGGCATACGCCTGCCTCGATAACAGCTTGAATCTTATCATTTGTTCCATCTGAAAGATATGAGAGAGCCCAACATGCATCAGTCAATACTTCTTCATCATTTGAATGAATAAGACGCTCTAGAGCTGGAAGTGCAGGCTTTGTCTGGATTGCAAAGACATAAGGAAGACAATCACCAACCTCATTAAAGGACAGCAATTGAAATAAAACTAGATCTGCAACCAAAAAAGCTAAGAGGCCAATATCATGCAACAATTATAGGCTTACCTCATTTTCAAGAATAACTAATCGAACTAACAAGAAGAGCAACTAAAAAGGGAAAATGTTAATTACATGCTACAATAAATTTACCACTCACCTTTAAGTCATTACTAGAGCAGAAAGCATTGAAAGTTAAAAAACAAACAAACAAATAAATAGTGATATCAAGTTGAAACAATTCTCAATTACTTACGCGTGCTGAAAAATAATTATATACAACTAGATGAAACATAGGCAGAAAAAGAAAAAAAGAAAAAATAAATTCCACAGGTAAACAAATAAACACTGACCAACCTGATCAAATAAAGGTTGTGGCTTCCCTCTGCAGAAATTTGAGAGAGTCCATGTAGCATTTCTCAGCATGGAAAGCTTGGCATGCTCATTCAATTGTCCCAGCAATGGAAGCAACGCTCCATGGCCAAGGACAAAATCACGGCATTTGGGGGAATCGCCAGCAATGTTTCCTAAAGCCCAAACAGCCTACACAATAAAAAAGAGGCCCTTGGGGTGAATACTTCACTAAAACCATGACAAAAAGATCAGAAAGATCACAGGCATAAGCATACTACCTGCTCACGGACATCATCACTTGGAGAACCAAGAAGTTTAACGAAAATTGGGACTGCACCATGATCAATTACCACCTTGGTGTTTTCTGATGTTCCAGAGGCAATGTTTGTAAGAGCCCATGCAGACTCAAACTAAAGGGGGTTAGGAGGAAAATGCATCAGCCGTTGGAAGAGAACTCATTTGAGCAATACATATAATCACAAACACCGACATACCTGAAGTTGTGGGAAGTCTTCCCGCATCAGAAACTCAACCAAGCGGGGAACAACACCAGCTTGAATAACTTCATTGATCGGGGGACAGCGCTCTGGTTAAACAAGAATGGAAAAAGGACATTTAATTGTTAAAAAGGGAAAGATATTGACTCTTCCACTCAAATTTATTGCTCAACTGAAGGCAATTGAGGAGGGACATTTTACATATTAGGATCATAAGGTTTACTAACTATTCTAAGCTAACAAGCAAATGAATTAGGCAATCTGAGGAATTATTTTCATATTCCCTGCTCAAGCATGAAAGTCAATATTTTCTATTAAAATATTTGTCAGAAGCCAAACATTGCATGCGTGCACAGAATCTCACCAATGGAAAGCAATTTGCGGAATTGTGTAGTAGCCTCAAGCTGCAGACTGCTATCATCAGTATGAATTCCTGCTACCATAGAAGGTAGCTGCTCCAACTATATCAAAGAAAATCTCAATGAGAAATGTACAAAATGATTACTAGTCCATCAGAGATCAGAGGGGATAAAAGACCATTTGTTTTAAAAGCAAGAATTGCTTATGTAATTTAGCTCAAGACAAGTATGAGTTGTATGACAGAAGAAAGAGAGGGAAGGGAGGAGATTCCTTAATTTTTTACAGGACCAGCAGAGATTCCTTATTGGGGGGGAGTGTCTATCACTCTATTAAATCAGCAATTTAAGCCTAGCTTCAGGAACAGCAGATAGCATATAAGAAAATTAAGTCAAAAATAAAAGATTTACAGAGCAGAATTCTTGATGTCAACAAATAAAAACATCAGGATCAAAATTATGACAATTTGGTAGTTGCAATTTAACTTAGAAGATTTGAGATCAAAAACATTAAACAACAGAATGACCTGAAATCTCATAGTGGTTTACAGGGTACTTAATACACTTATTATTAAAAACAAGATAAACAATTGAAAGGCTCATAAGAGGAAATCACATGTACCATGTTAAGAACTTGATCAGCCTAGCAATTAAAGGATTTACACAAACAGCCCATAACATAATTTTAATACCACAGTATTCATAAAAGTAACTACCAAAATGAAAACGTTTAGGGATGTGCTCACTAATAGAAAAAAATGATCAACTTCTTTACAATTTTGTTTTCTCAAATAAATCAAAAACAGTGAAGAAAAACATTTTTAGAAACCATTTTCCATAACATGCTTCACATTTACAAAAGTTTTACATGATTTGGAGAACTATTTTAAATTTTTTTGGATAATTCCAATGAAAACTAAAGAAACAGTAAAAGCTTTCCTATAACTTCAGTAAGCAGTGAAGATGGAATGGTCCTCTAGTTCATGATGCCCAACTTTCATCAACCTTCAAATGTCGACCCCTGAGTAAACTGAAGAATCAAACTCAATTCATTCCACTTCCATGGTTATGGATGTTGGGTTATGGGTCACTCCCGTGTGGGCCCATACCCACTTGATGTGGCGGGTGGAGGTGTATATCCTTACCGCATGTAGAAAGATCAAGTTGAGCTCGCTAGACGCTCAAGCGGATTTTCAAGTATGGCCGCCGCTCGCTGTGTGCCCGCTAGGAGCTCGAGCGGATTTTCCAGAATGTGCCCCGCTCACTGTGCGCTCGATAGGCACTCGAGCGCGGGCGTCCGCCCGCCGCACGCTCAACAAGCGCTCGAGCGCGCGCCAATTATATAAAACGCGTGTTTGCGTTTTAGGTTAATTTTCCAGAGAAGAAAAAGAGAGAAAAGAGAGAGAAGCAGAAGAGGAGGAAGGATTGAGCCCTTGTTTGGGTTTTCAATCAAGTTTCAGTCTTCGGTAATCCCACGTACGAGATTCTTGCTGCTGTGAAGAACATCTGCCGGGTTTTTTATCTCTACTCTTATTCTTTATACTTCTTGTACGGCTTGTCTAAAGTTAGTTGATATTGATTCTTGTGATCTGGGGTTTGTGTAATCGATCAACTGTTGCTAGTGGAAATTTCGAACTCTATGTCCCGTGGTTTTTTCCCTCGTTTCATAGGGAGTTTTCCACGTAAAAATTGTGTATTTACTGTTGATGGTTGCTTATTGTGTGCTTGATATCATCTACCATGTATTTTCTCGCGGTTCAAACAAGCTTTTAATTCTAACAAGTGGTATCAGAGATATTGGTTCGTGTTGGGTACTGTGACTTGTTTGAATCGATGGCATCCTCGTCATGAAAGAATCTTCTGTTCGGCATTGAGCAGTTCAACGGGCAGGACGACTTCATTATCTGGCAAGAGAAGGTGAAGAATATTCTGACGAGAGAAGGGACAGTGAAGGCGTTGAAGAAGAAGGACGAAAATCCTGAAAATTTGACCGACGATGTATGGCAAGACAAGAGAGATCTTGCAAACTGTACTATTAAGCTGTGCCTGGCGGACAACACTCTCCAAGAAGTTATTGGTCTAACTGATTCTGCGGAGGTCTGGGAGAAGTTGGAGGGTCGTTATAAGTCCAAATCTCTGATGACTAGACTGCACGTGAAGAAGCAGTTTTATGGCTTACGGTTATTAGAAGGAGAGAGTTTTGAGAAACACCTGGACGAATTTAACCGGATATTGACGCAAATGTCTGCTCTTGATGAGAAAATTAAAGAGGATGACAAGGCGTTGGTTCTACTGGCTTCTCTGCCGGCCACCTATGACCATATTGTCACAACCTTGCTGTTCAGCAAGGATACCTTGAAGTTGGACGAGGTTATTGCTTCTCTGCTCATGAACGAGTCTAGACGGTCACAAGGGACCTCATTGTCATCTCATTCTGAGATGCTGGTGACTGAATCCAGGGGAAAAAGTAGAGGTCGTCACCAGAAACCAGAAAAAAAGGTCGCAGCAAATCACGGTTTAGATACCAAAACCTGGAGTGCCATCACTGTGGAAAAAAGGGCCACATCAAGAAACACTGCTACAAATGGAAGCGTGAGAATTCTGAAGGTAATGAGAAAAAGGCTGACAAGACTCGAGAGGAAGAAAGAGCTACTGTTGTTACTAGGAGCGATCTTTGGCTGGTGTTCCAGGAGGATGAGGTGGTAAATTTGGCTGACCTTGAGACAAGCTGGGTGGTGGACAGTGGCGCTTCACTTCATGTCACGTCACGAAAAAAGTTCTTCACATCATACACTCCTGGCGATTTTGGAGTGTTGAAAATGGGCAATGAAGCTATGTCCCGTATTGCTGGC
>JAOVVI020011062.1:0-12803 GCA_028571085.2 Nepenthes alata
AATTAGAGAGTATGTCTATAAAACTCCCCGAAAATTCTAAAAGCCGGTTCTCTCTACTATGAACAAGTTGACGAGATCCTAGTTCATATACGCGGTAGAGAGAGTGATATATCTAAATGAAAAGTCAATATCAAGTGTAAGGCAACGGGAGAAAAGATAAAAAGTACGACATCTAAGAACGTAAATCAGATAGTCAATAAAGAAAATGGTATTCTAGAAATAATTGCTGAGTTCATCTAATCATATATCTAAATCAAAAGTATTGACACGTGGCGTCGTCCCCATGAAACAAGACGAGGGCATTAATGTCCACTCGAGTCTGCTCTCTATCCGTCCCCCCTAATAAATAAATGAGACAGTGATTTTACCTGCGAGATTCCCCAGTTGGGACGGCGCTTCTCCGAAAACAGGTAAGATCTTTTCCATTTTAAGACAATTAAATTTAAAATTTTAACTATTAAAATTTAATTAATAAATAGTATTATTTAAACAATTATTTTTATTAACTTTTATATTCAAAAATATTAATTTTTTTGAAAGTATAATATCATTTATTTACCATTCCCATTCACATATTTGAAAAAATCTTACCTCCGATCGAGGTAAAAAAAAATTTATATTTTAATAGTTTATTTTTAAATAAATTATTATAATTTAATTATTTAAAAAAAATTAAATCAACTAAAATTATTTATTGATAAATATCTCTATCTTATTAAGAGACAGAGCCCGTTGACATGCTTGGCAAACAGTAACGGCTACTTTCTTCAGCATTATATATCATTTTCCCTCATAAGCACGTCTTCCATTGCTTCAAGTCAACTGGCTGAATAAGTAGCAGTGGACAGATCTTTTCAATGGAATGCTGCCAAAGATTTAAAATGGAACGATGAAAATAAATTTATATAATTAATTATAATTAATAGAATTTAAGACTTTAATGTTATTGAGGTAGCATATCTTACATTTCTCATGTTTCTCATCCTTTCCTGGCGGCGACGAATCTTGCAGGGGTAAACGAGCTGAGGTTGACTACCTGCTCCCGGCCATCCAAAATAAGCTCGGATAAGGCGGCACCGGTGGCAGGGCCATTCAGAATCCCCCAACAGCCGTGCCCGGTTCCAACAAAGCATCCCTTAACCCCGGGAATCTCTCCGATAATGGGAATGCCATCGTCGGTACACGGCAAGAAGCATGCTTGCTCGGCCGTCACCCGAGCTTCACCTTCGGCCAGAAGGCTTGACACATTTCCAGCCACCCGTTTCAGAATCTGTATTGATTCCGGGTTCGAAGCAACCTGTTCGGGGCGGCTTGGTACCTCTTCCTCAGCAGTTGAACCACATATGTACACTTCCCCTGTCAACATTCAGCCTTTTGTGGATCAATAGGCCAAATTTCAGAACAAAAATGGTCAAAAATATTTACAGAATCATGTTAACATCCTCCTATTTTTTCATATCCTACTTTTAAGGGTCAGAAATTTATCCTGACAATTTGAACGGCTAAGATTATAATACCACGTTAGGAAGTTTCAAACCCAATCTCATAATCCAATTGTCTAAATTATTTCGATAGAACTCTTATCATTGAGAATATGAAAACACTTAAAATTAAGTGGGCTATAACAACTTCAAGCTCATAAAGCAAACAAAATTTAGATATTAAGTTAATGCACAAAGCAATGAATTCAGATATTATCATGGCTATCCAATGATTACATAGCCAAATGTGACAAGGAGAAGTTCATCAGATCTACTACCAATATACGTCTGCCCAACACACCAATGCAGTTCACAACATGCGTCCTGCCCAATTATGTTGTGGATCCAAGTATACAAAAGAACATGAAATTTGAAGACACATGCCACAACGGTAAAAAACAAATTTGAATATTCTGTTGGGAATGGTTCCACTAAAAACATTGTCACATAAAGTTGAGAACAAACTTTTATTAGGATCAACTACTGAACACTTTATTCAAATTCGTGAGGATGCTAAATGATAATACATATTCACAACAAAGAAAAAATATAACAAAATGAACATACAAATTTTACATAAAAAAACCGTTCTTAGCTAATGAAAAAACAATAAGAAAAAACTCTTCACTATATAATGTGTTTGGTTACAATAAATCTCTCAAAACTACCTTCAGATTCAACATAAACTTAGACAAGTCAAATAATGAACAATAACAGAATAAAAGGAATGAAATCGCCTGTAAAGTTCTGAACAGTAATTAGAATATCATATCCTAAATGATGAAAATAAGAATGTGATTAAACGCTGAAGAATTAGCTAAATTTCCTCCCCCTCTTCCCCCTTTCAATTCAACGTGTTTTGAATCATGAACAAATTGAATAATGAACAATAAGACAGTAAAGTGAATGAAATTGCCCGTAAAGCTCTAAACAGCAATTAGAACACCATACCCTAGATGATGAAAATAGGAACGTAATTAAATATCCAATAATTAACTAAATTTCCTCGTTCTCTTCTCCCTTTCAATTCAACTCTCAAAGTGTTTTGAATCAACTCACACTCACTCTCCAAAATGGAGCAAAACTACTTAAAGACGTAACTAACATTCAAATGCCAAAAGAAAGATTGCTTTTGTACACATGCACACCTCAGGCGCTGATACTACTAGTATTGGAGCCATGCATCCTCCGCCCAACATTGAAAACAATGCATGAATGCATTTTATGCGTGAGTCAGACATCCTTCTCACTGCTTGCTGAAGAACTCTTTCGTGCAAGTGGGCCTTGGGCAAACTCCCATGAACCTCTAAGCTAGCACCAAATTTGAGCATCAACATGTATAATAAGTGTATAACTCACAAAAGAATGATTTAAAACTCAATAAATTTTGCCTCATAACCTTGTGAGGGACCTATCACTTCTCTAACAACCATCATCTTTTGCCTGCTGAAAGGTTTCCCTCCACTTGGCTACAAGTGCTGAAAAATGCACAAACTTAAATGAAACTCTTTCCCACTCCACCGATGACTTAAGTACTGATACCCTCCTTTCACATATTCTCACTTGTCAAAACATTTTTCTTGGCACACCCCATTGGTCTTCACACACCACCATGGCTAAACCCCCCTTTTTTCAATTCATGTTGCCCTTGGAAATTAAAACTTCCATCAAGTACCAACTTAGAGTACTTCCTTCCCCATGCCACAACTGAAAAGCCTCCCATGAATTTCCATTTCTATTATCCTTTGCCAAACATTAAGCAAAAGCATTCATCATTAAGTTTGCTCGTTGAAATAAGAAATTCAACCAAAAAACCGGCATATGTTATATGCTCTTATACATCAACTTCATCTTGTTGCTTGTCCTCAAGCACTTGTCTTCAATGCCCACAAACTTCGCCGAGCCATCATTTCTCATATTTAACACTCCATAAATTCTATACGTATAAGATGTAAAGAAATATTTATTTAATGTCACATGGAGTCCTGAAGTAATGATTCAATATTCATCATTCAACTCATCACGTGGCATGCGAGGTTCCATCTTCTCAATATTAACAATGAGAAGATCGTTGTAGGTGATGGAAGAACCCTGACCATTACCCTCATGATTCTTCTTTTCTTCTCATTCACTACCTTCTTGCTCTTGCTTCCATTTCAAACAATTTTACTTGACGTGGCCCTTCTTGTCACAATAACATTTGATGTTTCGGCGCCGAAACCTTGACTTGGTTCCACTCTAGTCTCTAGTCTTGGAGGACTTCCCCTCACTACTTCCTCGAAGCTAGGGTTTCGAAAATCAATGCTACGGATCATGAAGACGAAGAATCTTGGGATATTCCAATTATTTCTTCATTTAAAATGGCACCGTCAGTAACCTCAAGTCTCACAACACCATCTGGAGCAAAGTTAATAATAGAAATTTGAAAGAGCTCCCAAAAATCTGGTAAAATAGTAAATAACCATAAGCTGAGCAACTCAATATTAAACTTCATACCCATGCTAGATAAATGGTTAACATCATTGGAATTTGTTTAGAAAATTGTTATAAAGCATCTTTCTTTGTACTTCAACTGCATCGATTTCATCAAATGGAAAATTGCAATAACGCATCTTTCTTTGTACTTCAGATGTATTAATTTCATCAAATGATGCAACTTACTGTTGCCGAATTTTGAAACATACGACGGTTCTAAGTTGTCCCCAATATTTGTACATGTTTTTCATTATGAATATGATCAAACACATTATTTTGAATAAATTGCCTGAAGTATCCACAAACTTGCACACAAGCACAAGCTCATATCTCTTCAAATTTGGATTCCAGCCTTAGAGTTAGCAAATACCGAAATATGTAAGGTTTTCACAAATAACAGATCTTTTATCTTACTCTTCTAAATGTTAAAATTTGCAACATTCAAACAAATCATTTTATTTAAGCCTTTCATTATTTCAAACAAAACTCAAATAACCCAAAAGCTTCGATATTGCTTGTTGGAATCGGTTCAACCAAAAGTTTGTCACATAAAATCAAGAACAAAACTATAACAAGATTGACCACTGAAACTTTTGTTTGAATTTGTGAGAACACTTGATGATAACATACATTTACGAAAAAAAAGTCATATAACAAAACGAATACACATATCTTACGTGGAAAATCATTTTCAACTAGTGGAAAATCATTTTCAACTAGTGGAAAATCGTGGAAAAACCATGAGAGAAAGCCCTTCAATATATAATATGAGTTTGATTACAATAAACCCCACAAAACAACATTCAGATTCAACACAAATTCAGGCAAATTGAGTAATGAACAATAAAAGAGTAAAATGAATGAAATCACGAGTAAAATTATTCTAAACAATAATTGAACTATTATACCTTAGATGAGAAAGATGGAAATGTGATTAAATGCCCAATAATTAGCTGAATCTCCTCACCTTCTCCCTCTCTCAATTTATTACTCAAAGTGTTTTGAATCAGCTCACACTCACACACTCCCTCCCTACTCTAAATGGAGCAAAACTACTTAAAAACATGCCTAGCGCTCAAAAGCTAGCAGTTGGCATTCGAATACTCGCATTGGGCATTCAAACACTAAGAGAAAAACTACCTCCGCGCATTTGTGCGGCTCAAGTGCTGATGCTACTGGTATTGGTACACATGCGCCACCACAAGCGTCCCTCAAAAGTGCCTAACATTGGATATGACGCATAAGCGCCCTTCATGCATGAGCCAGGTATCCTTCCTACTGCTTGTTGAAGAACTCCTTCACTCAAACTTGTCTTGGGCGAGCCCAACATGAACCTCCATGCTAGTGCCAAATTGAAACATCAATATATATAATAAACGTGAGACTCAAAACAAAAATGACCCAAAACATAACCTATTTAGCCATTGCCATATGAGAAGTTTGAATATGAAACTGCCTTTATTTAAATTTCCAGTGACATTCAAATGGATTTTATTTATCTTAGGTGAGACCCACCATCCATGGAACTATCAAATCAAGGACCTAATTGCACTTGAAGCTCATTGAATCAAACCAACGGCCTGTTCTGTTGACCTGCTGCGGTGCTTTTGGCTTTGCTATAAGTCAAAAGCTCATCAGACTATAAAAATAGCATCGTTGTTGGAACAGTAGCTTCAGCGATACTTTTCAAGAAGCCCACAAAGATGAGTTTTGTGGGCTTTTGTTGTTCCTATTTGTGAAATGACCAAACTATCCTCACTAGTATGACTTCATTCAACACTCATTTTCTTTCCCTTTTACCAACTATTTTTAAATATTAATATATTTAATTGATGTGCTTAATGTTGTTTTTCTCTCACACAAATAAAAGGTAATTGTCATTGATAGTATGTGTCATTTATATGTAATTATATTGAGCTCCAATCTTTGATATAATGCAACTTTTCCTTTCGTGCAAAAAGACGTAGGCTAATATATTTCTTGGATAATTTTTTAAGTTCTTTTGTATCCTTTTTTGAAAAATCAATAATAGATGTTCTTATTGGTAATTTAATATTCATTAGTAACATCTAAGAGACTCAAACCAACAACTTTTTTTTATATTTAACATCAACAACAACAAACAACAATAAAAAATCAACAACCAAAACAAACCAAAATCAACAAAGCCAACCGCCTAACTTAATATGCCCCCCCTTCATATTATAAATGTCAAGAGTTTTGGAACTAGCATATGAAGCCAGACAAGCAATCAATCTAAAACCATTTTTCTAAATTGAGTCCTCAGAGTAAATGCCACAGGGAATAATGACGAAATTTTTTCACCTCTTTCCATTCCCACAACATTTCTTCATATATCTTTCCTCATCTCAGTTTTATTTAGACAACAATAATCCACCATTGATCATACAATTGGGAATACTATTGAAAAATCAGCTGACTTTTTAGTTCTGGGCAAGTATCGAACCTTCTAATCCACAAAAGCATCAATATAGCAGCCAACACAAGAAGTATTATGGACAAGGCAATTATCATGGAGACGTTCTTGCTAAAGCTGCTATTTAGCCTATATTTTACAAAGCAAGTTATAAGTTCATTGAAGAGAAAAGAAAATAGGTAAAAATGAGGTAATTGAATAAAAAGTAATTAATGCTGCAAATTGCTGGGTTCGAAGATTTATTTTTTTTCTTTTCCTTCTTTTATGATACCTTCTAGGCAAATTTTGTTGGGATTCGACACCTGGATTCACCCAATCCGACAACAGCGGAATACCCGAATCCCCCGTCATCGTCAGCCATCATTTAGTAAAAATAAGGAATAAAGGAGATGCACAACATTTTTTAACGTGGAAACCCTTCACAAACCGAAAGGAAAAACCACGGGACACATAATTCACAAATAAATTTCACTATGTAAAATAATTATACAAACCTAGAGACAGAGTATAGCAACCCACCTAGACTATACAAGCTCCTGAAGAACAGACAATAAGAAAAACACTCACCAAGAGTAAGGAAACTTTCATTCTCTCTTATCTCTTTGTTTTTCTTCTGTCCTTCTCATTGTGGTGCTCTCTACTCACACATTTTACAAGTGTGGTGAAATGGTAGCCTCCGTTTCACCCTCGCATACAGCGCCCCTGATGTTGACTCCCACACTAGCGCAGCCCTTGGTGCTAGCACCAAGGCTCTTGGTGATTTAACAACCCATGGTGCAACCCGCACCCTTGGTGTTTTCATACACACAAAACTGAAGCTCCTAGTGCACCTTATAATGATACGGCTTCACCAAATCCCATCTGCTCCACTGGCCACCTTGCAGATGATTGGTCACGCCATCCCTGTTATTTTTACGCATTCACCAGTTCCCGAGCTTCCTGCAAACGGTGCCTACTATGCACTATTCAAAAGGCGTGCCCTACAGTTGCTCTAAAAAAGCTTGCACCAACTCTTGACTGCCAGCTATCCGCAACATCACCTTTCCACAATATCCTCGGGCCTTTACTGCATAAAGTCCTCGACCCATTGCTGCAAAGTCTTTGGGCATTTGCTCTATATGTCGGTCAACCCGTTGACCAGAATAATGAAACCTGTAAATCCGTGCGCCTTCCATTTGCAACCTTGGCCAATCAAAGCGTTGACCGTCCATTTGCCACCTTTGTCCGGTCAACAGAGTTGTCCAGAATCCACAACCAGCCATTTGCCTTCAGACAGTCAACTTTCATTGATCGGAATTCACAACAGGCCATTTCACTTCAGCCAATCAATCTTCGTTGACCGACACTTTGCCTTGAGAGGCTAGCCTCCTTCAGCCAGTCAACTCCATTGACCGACACTTTGCCTTGCTAGCTTTGCCTCCCTGGCCATTTGCCTCTAAGTCGGTCAACGGAGGTTAACAGGCCAGGTTCTCCAGAAATCCTCTGATAACATAACTAGTTTGTTAGATTACCCATAAATGAGTAACCAAACCCAACAAACTTACCCTCATGACCTTGTAGGAAACACATTCGCCTTTACTCGAGACCACCATCGCCTGCCTTCCGGCAGCTTCCCTCAACTAGGAACCCGACGTTGGCATCCGCATAATAATACCTTCTTCCGCTCTATTGGATCTGAAGTACTCCAACTCCCCTTCAACTTCATCCTAATTATTCTGTCTTCGCCACCTCAGCTCCGCCGTTGGCCCTGCTGGCTTGGCCATGCTGGCTCTGCCCTTGGCCCCGCACAGCTCCGCCCCTTGGCCCTACTGAGGTCCGCTGTGCTTTTACCATTCCTTCCAACGCCATCCACATTAAATGGCAAGCTCCTCCACGACAACACCAGATCCACTTCGACGACCACAGACTTCGATGATTGCACTTCACTCGGCGGTGTTCCTTCGGCGACGTTCCACTCTACCCCGGCAGCAGGTCAACCCCTCCACAGGTAGCCATTTCCGGTCAATATCCTCCGCAAGTAGCCATTTTCGGGCCTGGGCCGATCTCAGTTAGCTCTGATACCACTGGTTGGTATCATAAGATACCTGACTTTCTCTGATACCATTTGTTGGGATTCGACACCCGGATTCACCCAATCCGACAGCAATGGAATACCCAAACCCCTCGTCATCGTCAGCCACCATTTAGTAGGAACAAAGAAGATGCACAACATTTTTTAACGTGGAAACCCTTCACAAACCGAAGAAAAAATCACAGAACACATAATCCACCAACAAATTCCACTATGTAAAATGGTTTCACAAACCCAGAGATAGAGTACAACAACCCACCTTGACTACACAAGCCCCTGATGAATAGGCAATAAGAAAAATACTCATCAAGAGCAAGGAAACTCTCATTCCCTCTTATCTCTCTACTTTTCTTCTCTCATTCTTCTCACTGTGGTACTCTCTACTCACACATTTTACAAATATGGTGAAACGACAACCTTCGTTTCACCCCCCGCGCATAGCGGCCAGGGTGCCCCTGGTGTTGATTCCCACACCAGCACAGCCCTTGGTGCCTAGCACCAAAGCTCTTGGTGATTTCTCACCCCATGGTGCAACCCGCACCCTTGGTATTTTCACACACAAAATTGAAACTCCTGGTGTGCCTTTATAATGATATGGCTTCACCAAATCCCATCTGCTCTACTAGCCACCTTGCAGATGATTGGTCACGCCGTTTCTGTCATTTCTAAGCCTTCACCGATTCCTGAGCTTCCTGCAAATGGCGCCTGCTCTGCGCTGTTCAAAAGGCATGCCCTGCAGCTGCTCTGAAAAAACCTACACCATCTCTTGACCGCCAACTGTCCACAACATCACCTTTCCACAATGTCCTCGAGCCTAAACTGCAAAAAGTCCTCGGCCCATTGCTACAAAGTCTTTGGGCATTTGCTCCATATGTCGGTCAGCCCGTTGACCAGAATAATGCAACCAGCGAATCCGCGCACCTTCCATTTGCAACCTTGGTCGGTCAACACATTGATTGTCCATTTGCCACCTTTGTCCGGTCAACTCCGTTGACCAGAATCCACAGCCGGCCATTTGCCTTCAACCGGTCAACCTTTGTTGACCAAAATTCACAACCGGCCATTTGCCTTCAGCCAGTCAAACCTTCGTTAACCGGCACTTTGCCTTGACCGGCCAGTCTCCTTCAGCCGGTCAACTCCTTTGACTGACACTTTGCCTTGCTAGCTTTGCCTCCCTAGCCATTTGCCTCTCAACCGGTCAACCTCCGTTGACCGACCATGTTCTCCGGAAATCCTCCGATGACATAACCAGTTTGTTAGGTTACCCATAAGAAAATGATCAGACCTAATAAATTTTGCACATTTACTGCTTCTCTTTACTTTTGATTTTGTGCTCGGGACATGCACTAAAAATGTGGGGTCTCTTTCATACTATGTCTTAGTTTACAATGGAAACTCTTTGTTGGGTTTTTGGAGACTCGTAATATTTTCTTTGTATATTGTTTGGAAACAAGGCGTTAAAAAGGACTAATTAGTACCCTTATTCCTTATGTTTCCATCAATATTCATCAAAGATAGATAAGTAAATTCATAATCTAAACGTGGATTCCCATTGATTTACATCAATCTCACGTCTTTTCGAAGAGCATTGAACTTTTCTTCCATTTCCCTTTATCTTTCCTCCCTTTTCTTCCCTCATTACAACATACAAGCAAAAGAACTCAAGACAATCTCAATCCATTTCACACCAATTCACGAATCAAGATGCTCAATGAACACAGATAATCTTAACTACGCAAATCATGATTTGGAAATAACAATGGCCGAAATGGTGTAAAATCGCATAGTTCGATGCGATGCAACTGTTCATTTACCAGAGGAGAAGACAATGACAGAATGAAAATAAAGAAATAAACAGAAGCAAAAATGGAAGTTGGAAAGCGTACCAGTTGGCCGCGGGTAAACTTCAGGATCCATGGGCTTCCCACCATGAGCTGGATAGTAACTAAGAAACAATGCATGAGCTGTAATGGCGTCAGGCTCTTTAGGCTCCAAAACTATACTGTGTGCCTTAAGCCCATAAACCCTAAACATCGAAGAGAGAATCGCCATTTTAGAAGACCAAGGCCCAAGCGCCAACACCACAGAGTCAGCCTCTATCACTCGTTCATCCTCCAACACCACCGAGCCAACTCGACCTCCCTCCCCCACGTCCACCCTCTCCGCCTTTCCAAACACCAACTCGACCCCATACTTCTCCATCGCCGCTGTCATCAAAGTGGTGGTAAACAGCCGAGGATGAACTTGGGCCGTGGTTCGAGTCGTCCCAATCGTCCGAAAATTCCGCCCCAACCCATCGATCCATGACGGAACTTCAAGCCCAACGGAGCTACTGGGCCCAGAATTTTGCTCGGGAGACTCCCTTACCGTGACGCTGAGAGCGCCGAGGGGTCGGTAGCCATAAGATCGCGGGCCATCGAGCTCTTCAGCCAATGAACGGTGGAGATTGAAGCTGGCTCGAGCGAGGTTAGATAAGGGCCCACCATCGCACCAATCGAGAGCGAGGAATCCGCCTGCTTTACCGGATGCCGCGCAGGCGACGGAGGATTGCTCGACCAGTGTGACGGCGGCGCCCTTCTTGGAGAGGAAGTAGGCTGTGCATACGCCGATAACTCCGCCGCCGCAGACCACTACTCTGTGGCGATAATCGGTCGTCGTCGGATCGGCCATGGAGGAGGAGGAGCGGATTAACGTGAGATTAGCGGCGATGAACGTTGCGGCGGTGGAAGGTGATTGGCGTAACGATGGAAGAGTGACGGTGACGGGAGATGATAACCTCACAGCCATTCGTTTATATCCGCCGTCTTTTAGTCACCGAGTCGTAGCTTTGAGAGGACACGTGGGAGTGATAATAGTAAGAGAGAAATTGTAAATTTAATTTTGTTATTTAATAAAAATTTAACCAATAAAATTTTAAATTTTAAACAAATATTAAAAATATTTTTATAATTTTTTATGATTAAATTAAATATTTAGTAAATAGTAATATTATTAAAAAATTATAAAAATATTACATATAATTTTTTATATCTTAATATCTTCATTATTAAATAAAAATTTAACAATAAAGATAAAAGAATGCAATGATATCATCCTCAGGAGAGAAGAATAGTATTGAAGTAAATTTAAAATTAAGTTTAAAAATAAAATAATTAAAATTAAATAATAAAAATATATAATCTAAATTATAAGTGAAGATTTAATTTGAACCTTTAATTTTTATTATTTATTCTGAACAAAAGTTTAGTTTTAAAACCTAATTTTAAATTTACATTAATAGCTTTCCAAGGATTTGATCTAAGCCGAGCTGGGCCCAGCCCAAATTCTTAGCTTGGGTCCAACCAAGCCCACTATAATAATCTTGTTTAAAAGCCCAAGTAATCGACCATCCTCACATCACACTAAAACTAGTGCATATTTATATCTGATTTGATCGATATATTTATTTTTATGAAAATGTTTTTTTGTAAGTTAATTCTTATTTTTGTAGGTTTATTTAATTTTTGCTTTCCTGAAATTGCAATTCATGGGCCAAATACCTTGGTCGGGTCTTAAGTATAACAAAATGTTGGCCGAAATAGAACGGCAGTGACGGCGAGCCGCGGCGTGGCCGTGGGGTGGTGGTAGTAAGGTGGTAGAAGTGCGATAGGCAGCTCACTGATGATGACTGGTTGGCGGCAGTGGGTGGTGGGTCACTTGCCGGTGGCGGCAAGTTAGTGATGGGGTGGCAGCAACGAGCTAGCAGCTCATTTTAAATAACCAAATGATAAAATTGTATTTTTAAATTTAATCCTCACGTATTTTAAATAACCAACAGGCACAATAAAATAATAATTCACAGTTTCATAATTACGAAAAATAATCATAATGCCAATTCTTATCCTTTTTTTTTATTCCCTGATAATAAAATTCTACGTAGTTATTTTTATTTGTTGGTTTCGTACAATATTTAGATGACCCATAAATCATAAATCATAATTATAAGTCATGTTAGTTGTCCAAATTATAATTAATTAGGTCATAAATCACAATTAAAAATAGGACATTCCATTTGTGCTTTTTTATGCAGCCATATGTTATTTATAAGTCTTGTTAATAATAATTATTTCAAGCCTAAATATTGCAATATTTTCCTAAATATTTATTGTTGTAATCCTCAGTATTTCATTATAAGTAGGCCAAATTCTTACTTTAATTTATATATATATATATATATATGAACGCTCTGATTAAATTGGGACATAATTTAGAAAATTTTATTTCCAGAAGGGAATATATCCAAATTGATGTCACCCTGAAAAAAAATATATATTTTAAGCATAGCAGTTGGATAAAATAT
>JAOVVI020011063.1:2610-12803 GCA_028571085.2 Nepenthes alata
ATGGGCTTAAACGGGATCTTAATCATCACAAGTTAAGAGGTACAGTGAAACTTTGGGGCGGTTGAATTTTAAATTTAACGGGCCATATTTTTATTATTAAAAAAATAAAAAAAAATATATATTTTTATTTTTATACATTATTATAGAAAAATAGTATCATTATACAAACGACATCTATATTTTTATATACTATACTCATTCTTTTTGATGATGGCCACTTTGTCATGGTAGTGGGCTGCTCCCTGCTTTTGTGAACTGGAGTCAGCCTGATATCAAAATCATGGCATAACGGCTAACACTAACCAAAAAAGCATGCTAGTTACTAGAAAAATTGCATTCATCAAAACTCTCACCAATACATACAATTATTCAAAAATGTGCTTGTAAGAGGGTTTGGCCACAGTCATTCTTTGCCCTAATTACCAATGGGTGTGGAGTTTTCTCCCAAGGTTGTTTATATTAGGTGGACTAAGATCCCTATACTTTTTCCCTATAAGACGTTTCCCAACCTAATGTCAAGTGATCTGTCTTGTACTCTCTCCCACGAATTAGAGAGTCTATGAATAGCTTGCTTGATGAAGACTTGATTTTATTCATTAAATATGTTTCCATAATTTTGTTTTATTATGACAATTATTGCAATTTATAATTTTAACCGTTTTCAAGATATCTAAAAAATTTCTATATTTTGGTTCATTTTCGTTTAAGAAGCTATATTTTTTTTACATTTAACTTAGAAATTAAGGATCCTATTTTTTATGTTTTCATAGTTTTGATGAATGGTATTATGAATATGGTTATGACCTAAGTATGTCTCTCTCTTCTCCTACTTTTTCTTCTGCTCCGCTCTCGTCTTTTTCTCTCCCCATTGTCATCCCTGGTTGCCTCTTCCTCCCTCTCCTTCACTGCATCATCACTAGCTACACTCGCGTGTTTCGACCATTTTGAGGAGCTGGTTATTGAAAGTTTTAGTAATGACCATCTTCTTATCAGGTCCGAGAAGATACGGATTTAGTCCTCATCGATGAAGTTGGTAAAATGGAGTTGTACAGCTCATCATTCTTCCCTGCAGTTTTGAGAATTTTGGATTCGAATGTGCCGGTCTTGGCTTCTGTGCCTATTGCAAAATATGGCCGGGATATACCTGGAGGTATTTCAATTAGCAACATTATTATTACTTAAAGCACAATCATCCTAAGAGATAATTTATGCTACTTTCGTGCTTTCGGATAGACGAAACTCTGCTCCACCTGTCCCCTCTGCTAAAGTGGACCTTCCCTTACAAGTTCTTGCTACTGCTTAGTTATCCCGCAACAGGCTGTCCTTTTTAGCTTTTATGTCCAATTAGTGTGTTTTGTTCTGTTCAAATCCAGAAATTTGGAAAATATCTTTTTTATGATGTGTTGAAGTCGTTGATTTGTGCAGTTGCGAGGTTGAAAAATCATCCGGGGACAGTTCTTTACACACTTAATACAAATAACAGGGACGCAAGCAGAGAAAGAGTTTACTCTCGACTGGTTGATCTCCAATTCGACTTTGCACTCATAGTGAGTTTCAAACTACACCACTTGATTCAGCTGCACACTGATTGCTCTTTTGTGCATTGATCTTATCAGAGAAGCTGATAAAATTGATCCTTGCTCTTGGATCGATGTTCAGGTCAATTTATCTTCTTTAGACTCGAGTGGGAAGAGAGCTTCTTGTTCGTTGAATGATAAATGATATTTTGTAACTGAAAGGAATTAGTTTCAGCAATGGATCTACAGCTGGAATGTTGGCATCCAATTCTTTTATTTATCAAATTCTGTGTTTTTAGATACTTTAGTGCAAGACCAATGTGTTTATGTTGCCGATTGTCATTCTTAAACGGCCAGGGGAGAACGGGAACAGTAATCAGCTAACGGGTTAGTCAGACCGCATCCTTTATCGTGGTAGACCTAGTAAAAAGGACAAAGTTAAGGTTTACCCCATGTTTGATAGTGTGAAATTGTCCTGCACTATTCAATAGAATAATATTTTTACTGTTTGATTGGTGCATGAAAAACCATTCTAGAAGAACAGTAATTCCTTGTAACTAAAGAATAAAAGTACTTATATCCCCTCATTGATATATTTATTTTTGGTTCTTAAGCAATATTGATTCTGGATCAAATGATCATCTTGTGTAATAAAACTCACAGCATATCTTGTTTCGGTGGCTACAGGATGGTTGCGGCAGCAGCTTTAGGCTTAGTCCAATTCGTGAGCCCGGCAGCCCATTCTAGCATGATATTGCCGTTGTTTATCGGATGGCTGCAAATCAGTCCTGATAAACTGTTGCAAATCAGCCCTTGTAACAGTTAGTTTATGCGAGGAGATGGGAATAATAATTTCAACATTTTTTGAAGCTTTTCTTTTCATGGCATGTATATATGTATATATATAACCAGAAAAAGGTCTCCATTGGTTTGATTTGAAGAAGGAAACCGATCGGTACTCAATGAAACATAACCAGGGAAAACTGACTCTTATTGGCACGAAGGTTTATAGTAAGAAAGGAAATTCCATGAACTAAGGAGGGTTGTCTCTGTATATCCGACTTCGTTTATGCTAAGATCTTTTCATTTTTTATCCTCCCTCAGTACTTCTAATATTGAAATTTTCATCATCCAACCAACACATAACCCCGACAGTTGCAAATGTTAGAAGACTCAAAACAATTTCCTATTTTTAGAGGGATTACAAACTCTGAAATTCAAGCTTACAAAACAAACTGAACCCTTGCTCTCACTTGCCAGTGCAATGATGTGCAACCCCCTAAATATTATAGTTTATATATGTGCAGCAAGACATGACAAACAACATAATGTACCAACAGCCAAGCTCGGGCTTGTAACGTATAAGAAAACAATTGTATAACAAATAACGTATATAAACTGTATGACAAACGACATTTAATTCATTATTTCCTAAGAAAACAACTGTATAAGAAACAATCACACCGATCTCGTCTATAAAACAAAACCATATGGCATGCTAATTCCTAAAAAAATTCTAGTAGCGCACCCCGAAATGCTTAATGTGCATCCCATCGATGCTTCACACACTGAGATATGCCTAAATGCTAAAAGAAATATTAAATAAATTAATGGAATAAATATATAAATTGCTTGCAAGCATAAATAAAAAAGGGTAAAAAAGAGTTTAAGGGATGGGCAGAAGGCTGAAGATCTGATGTGCTAAGGATTCTGCTTATCCCTCTCAAAATTTCGCAGCATGTCTTTGGCCATAGAGGAGAATGATCTAGCTGTGTCCTGCATCTCGGTCGATCTTACATTGATGCCCTGCCAGTTGCTCAACTATTATTAGTATAGTGAATGTTCCATTGATGATGTGCAATAAAAAGATGACGGCTTCATGATGGAGATTTGTTCATTCCTATACTTAAAAAAGAGGCAGTATAATTCACGAGACTCCCATAGAGAGAGATCTATTAAAAAAATCAAATATATGTAACTTTATTCATGTATTGTAGAGAGACTATTTCAATATATATACAAAACAACCAAAACACTTCCTTATAGTGATGTCTATTAAAAAAAAAAATCAGATATACGTAACTTTATTCCTAAAAGACCATATCAACATAAACTAAACAGCCAAAGAAACAGTTCTTAAGTTAGACAGATGTTGTGATGTGCTAATCATTCACAAGATTAACGGCTCCACGGACAGTTGGTCCTTTGGAACCATGAATGCATAATACCCGGTCAGGGCAGTGATGTCTTGAATGATTAATTACTATGAAGGTTGTACTTAGGCTCCACTGATATTCTGGTAGGTAAAAAAATCAGAAAGATTTCATATCAGAGCATGCAGATCGTTGGAATAATAAGAGACCGAGTACGTGACTACCTGAAGCTTCTTCAAGTTCTCAGCCAACTTGCTTTCTGCCATTTTAGCATAGCTTGATTCCTGTATATTGTGAAAACATTGTTAACATTTTTGCTGGATACTTGCTACTGTGCCTTCAGCACTACCACCCAAGATAGGAAAGGTGTATACATCTGTTACACTAACGATGACAAGACAAATCTAATTCCAAACAATTCAGAATTTCCTTTTTTCTTCAGAAGAGGAAATCGAAGGACTTCTTGGAAATGCTAGAAGATCCATTCATTTTTTCTTTTGATAGATGGTTAGAACTTTATCTGTGTACAAATCCTACCGAGAGGTCCACTATTTAGGATTTTGGAGTATTTAGGATTCCCATTTTTTACTTCTTTAAGACCTGTTGAAGGGCTGGAAGAAGGCCAGGCTCACTCTACCCTCATAAATGACATTCCCATTTGGGAGAGATTAATGATTAACTAAATATTATATTAAAAAATTGAATAAGGTAGCAGCTCACAAGCAACCAAATATTCAACAAGGGTTTAATATTTTGAAATGTTCATCTCTTACATTACATTTGTCTGTAGAGACAGAAAAAAACGTTAGGTTGTATAGTTTAACCACTTGACCTACAAGAGTACAGCAGCCACTTAACAAGGGAGTTTCTTTAATAAATGTGTATGGTTCTTGCTCTATGGTGTGTTCCTCAGCAGTTTCGTAGGCCATAAATATATCTCTAACCCCTCATACGTGCTTGATTAAAGAGCAACCCAGTGCACAAGGTTCCTCATCGTGTGGTTCATGGAAGGTCAAATGTAACCAATGGTACCTCCGTAGTACATATGAGCACTACGTTGGTAAATATTTGATATTATTGTAAAATAACACTTGCATAGGTTATAGAAATTGAACATCAATTATTTGTGGTGTATTAATGTCATATTAAAGGGTAATCTTGGCGTTATAGTAAAATTATCATTGTGTGATCTGATAGCCATAATTTGAGTCATAGAAACTGCTTATTGTGTAACATAAGATAAGACTATAAATAATAGACTTAAATTGGTCCGATCCTTCCCTAGACTCCATGCATAGCAAGAATTTCATGCACTAAACTGCCCATATATATCTTGCATATTAAATATGTCGATTTGATTTACCCCACATGCACCCTTTGAAGTCTGAGGTGCACTGCACTCACCATGACTCAACTTCATAACCTAGAAAATGTCACCCAAGATAGATGTACTAGAGCAAGTGTGATGATGATGGTTCTGCAATATGTACCAAAGCTAATATGGGGCAATAATAAGCAATCTAACGATAAAAGATATGGCTGCCATCACTATCAGTATTCCAAAGATGGTGCAGATAATACAGCAAGATAGAATGAGCTTAATGAATTCTTACACTAGATGATGGGAATCCATATTTCCTCTTGATTTGATCTACTGCACTGACTTTCTCATCTTGTGGCTCTTCCTGCACTGGAGTTTTTTCATTTTTGACCTTTATTTGTTTTAATTTACCTGACAATCGATAATTTTATCCAATGAGAGATCTTAGAGAACTGTGTAACAGTATATACAAAATGCATAAGCAATTGTGAAATCTATAAGATCAAGGGGCAGGAGAGGGAAGCAACAAAACAAAAGGAAGCACCATCACCAGGGAAAAGCCCCTCTCCTCACCATCCACCCTCGAAGCAGTTCCACAACATTGCTTTTGGGTCAACAGTCTAAAGATATCATATCATTGTCCACGTCTAATCAATCAAGAAGCATGTGTGTGTGTGTGTGTGTGTGTGGATTAGAAAGTTCCATCTATGTTATTGCGCATGACACTATAGATGAACTAGCATAATTTCTAGCGTGGAAATACTGACCTTTAAAAGAATGAAACTTGCTTGCTAGTTTCTTCTTATTTAATGATGCCATCACACTATGCCCCTTTGGCTTCCCTTCTGGATCTTCAAGGTCAATGTCATCTATAGAAAAAGCAAAGAAGGTAAGACAGCATTATGCACTTGCATGCTTAAACATTTTACTCAAGGAACAAAAAAATCTGGTTAATAACTGATTATGCATTTCGGAGGCTGAAAAATGTTCACTGTGTTTGGTGTCTTTGGGCTTCACTATCCAAGAATCGAGGAACAGAAGGCCTCTTTCCTAACCAGTTGGGTTATCGAAATGAAACTTACAATTATTTTTGACACGAAACTTTAAATGAAGAATCAAATAACTAAATGAATGGTTCACATAACGAGCTTAAAGATAAATATTTTTGAAGACACCATAGAGATACTATCAAATAATATGATGTCCATCCACTCATTTTTTTTTCTTTTTTGTGAACCGACTAGTATGGATTGGACACCACTATGGTGGCTGAGGAGTGGCTTAAGAAGTGATTCTATAGAAAAGCCTTTTGCAGAGTACTTTTAGACTGACCGCCCCTCCCTCTCTCTCTAATATCAGTAAAGACATTTGATCTTCAAGAACTTTTGTATACACTAATAAGTGGTACTGGTAGCAAAGAAATAAAAGCTCTGCAGCCTTCCAGGAATCCAAGTTTGTGATAGCCACAGTAGCATGACATACCGATATCCAAGTCAACATCATCCTTCACCACTGTCAGGTTGTTATCCATACTTTCAGCATCAGCAGGATAATTTGAAATTGAAAAGATAGCTGAGAGTTCTTCAAAACTTGCACTCACATCTTCAGCCCCTGCCTCAGCTGCATGGCTTGTTTTACTGCCTTTCAAATCTTTGATGACAGAGCCAAATATACCCTATCACCCAGGCAATAAATTAGAAAACATTTATCTCCCTGTTAAAGGTAAAAAATAGTCAAGAAAGTTTGACATGCTACTACCTTTTTCTTTTCTTTCTGGATGGCATTAGGAGAAGCGTTCTGTTCAGTTGAAGCCATCAAATCCTTATCATACACTTTCGAGAAAGAGTCCAAATGCCTAGTAAAATTGGAAAAATTAGCATAGATTCATAGGAAACCATTTTCAGAGTCCTAATCACAGTATTTGAAAGCAGTTTGAGATTCTAGCAGCTGCATGAATCTTTTAAACAAAAGGGACCTTCTGCCTAACATATTTCAATTCTTAACTACTTTGGAAAAAGAAAAAAAAAACCTCCTTTGATTTTCATTGGTGTAAAATGCATCCTAGACGAAAACTCTGCTGGCATACAAGAATATGCATTTCTCCCCATGGTTCCAATTTAGATTCTCTTTTTTAGTTCTTGGAAGCTCAACTTCTCCATTTTGTTTTTGTTTTTTTTCATTTGCTTAGATCATTCAAAACCGTAAACCATAACTGCAACTAAAGGGTGAATGCATGCAACAGTTCTACTCCACCCACCATCAATCTCAATTTTCTGCTTTCAGTTTATTCGACCAGTTGGACTTTGCAGCATCTGGGTATGGTTTCCCTAGCACATGGGAGATGACTAATGCAAAAGACACTGCAGTCTACATCAGAAAATCTGACAGATAATATTTAGAGAGAGTTCTATCATAAGTTCAGCCTAAGCAACATTTAAACATCCACAATTACACTATCATGAGAATTAAAACTTTTGACTATAATCCAGATCCTATAACATTAAGGCAAGGTTATCTCAATGAGAAATGGTAATTGCAAGTTCTTCATGTATAATATTCCAGAAATAAAATGTTGCATTATTTGTGACATTCCCCGCATTTTGTTGCAGCATTTGTTTCATGAAGCCGTCACCACAAACTCTTGTTTCATTTGGATTAATGTTTACCATGAACAATTTCCAAGGTTATCTCAATAAGAAATGGTAAACTAATGTTTACCAAGGTTATCTTAATAAGAAATTGTAGTTGTGAGTTCTTTATGTATAATATCCCAGAAATAAAATATTGCATTATCTGTGATATTCCCTGCATTTTGTTGCAGCATTTGTTTCATGAAGCAGTCACCACAAACTTTTGTTTCATTTGGATTAATGTTTACCAAGACAATTTCCTCAGCCGTTCATTTTGCTACCCCATGGTAGACACAGTTCTTCTAATTTTACGTTCCTTTCTCTAGGATTCTAATTAAAAATTATCTGATTTAGGGACATTTTTATTTTCTTCTCTATCACATGGATAGTAATGACACGTCCTAATTTCAAAAAAGATCAGCAAAACATAATGTAAAAAAATGTATTATGTATCTTGTAAGAATATCTACATCTGGCCTTCAAGTTGTCTATTGTTATTAGTAGTAGATAAGACAACATTTTTTAACTGCTGCTGCAATAGGAACATAAGTGCACGCTCAAAAGGATTCTCTTTGCTCAGGCTACTGATCCAGAGATAATGATCTGTCATTAGTTCATTACAGCGCAAGTAGTTATCTTTAAGAGAAGGAAAGATCCAGAATACCTGTATTTCCCCTTTTGGGATAACATTGAAACAACAGAGATTTCTTGATCACTCCTTACCTGTAGAGTGAACAGCACAATGGCACATGAACATCAAACAGAAATGCCCAATAAAAAAAAATAAATAAAACACCGTACCACTATAAGTTCCGCATCTGATGAAGAAATCACTGTACTGTCAGAATATGAATTTGGCTTTGATGAGGAGCAGATGATGCTCCTAAAAGTAGTTTCTTTCACAAGTGACAGTTCTGGGAGGGACCTGAAATGTTGAAAAAGGAGGGGGGTTCAATACCTATGCAAATGATCACTTTAAGACATAGATTTAGCACATAAGACGTTAGATTTTGGATTACTCCAGTATGAGTCCTACACCTAATGAATGGGTTATCTGGAGGTTTGCTCGGTTTTGGTGCGAGAACTCGCACGAGCTAAAGATTGGAGTCGCACAAGAGATCAGCGCCTAACGGACGTGTGAAAAAGAGACCATGGGTGGGTAAAAATGTTGGGCACACTCGATGGGTGCCTAAGGTGGTGTATGTGCATCATTTCCAATAGAAGCACAAAGCTAGTTTTTACCTCTGCCATTCAAGCTCCAAGTCTTGCATTTAAACACCAACCAAGGGTATAAAACTTTTGCAGGATTTATAGGTCAAAAAAGAGATCATTTTGCAACATAAGGGCACCAAACACAGAGATAAAAGATAGAAATGAAAATTCTCATCATCCGTTTATGATCCAATTCGAGTTCCGTTTTTTGCCAAACTTGAGTGCATTCATTTAGTCTTACTTTTCTGATGTATTACCATTGGATTGCTCATTTTTTAAATATATTTTCTCTAATAGATTGCAATGTGTTATGGCTATTTTTCTACAAGTTATTCACTCAGGTAGTAGTTAAGGGATCGTGAAAATGTTATATTTATAACTAAACACTTTATAGTGGATTTTTTCATAAATTGTCCTTTTTTTATTAAAAAGAATTTTTCATATTAAATATTACAGTGCAACTTATATGCTTGGTTGTAATTTTGTTTATTATGCTTTCCCGATGTTTAGAGGTTGACAATTAATGGGATATTCGATGATTCGTTTTCATAGCGCCAATTGTGTACGTGTTTTTATTATTAGAGAATCCCAAAAAGTTGTACTAGAGTATAAGTTTTTTCAGTATGAGAAAACTATGATTTGATAGTGTTGACGTTAAAGGATTTATTATTTCACATTGAGCAATTTTACTGATAAAATAATATTATTCTTTGGCAAAAGAAAGTAAGGAACGTGTTGGCTCAGGAAGGGACGGCCAAAGCACTAAAAAGGAGGACATACTAGAGAAGATAAATGATGAGTAGTAAAACATAAAAATTCTTGCAAATTGCACGATCAAGTTGTACTTTGTGAATAATACTCTATAAGAAATCATCGGTTTGTTAAATCTAGCAAAGTCAAGATGAAGCTTAATGACTGATACAAATCCAAGCCCCCGATATCGTGGTTGCATGCGAAGAATCAATTCTATGGCCTCTTTTATTGTTGGAAAGGAAAAACTTTGAGGAATATTTGAATAAGTTCAACTAAATTTTAACGCAAATATCAGCACTTGATGAAAAGATCAATGACAAAAACAAGGCATCGATATTGTTGGCTTTGTCGCCGATCTCATAGGATTATATTGTCATGACGATACTATTAAGAAAGGACACACTCAGCGTTAATAAGGTCATTACTTTCTTAGTGATGAGGTTTCAAGAAAGGCAAGGGCCTTAGTATCCATTGGTTGTTAGGCACAAGAGATCAAGTGTGCGAGGCAGCAACTCGGAGAGGAGCAACCCGTCCAAGTTTAAGAACATCATATGCTTTTATTGTGACAAGAAGGGTCATATAAAATAATATCGCTTCAAGTAGAAGT
>JAOVVI020011064.1:0-12802 GCA_028571085.2 Nepenthes alata
TTGGACATGAGTTCTTATGAAATTTTGCATAAAGTCATGAAAACTAACATGCATGCTCAATACAATCATTAATACTTTTAAATCCAGAACATGCAGTAGCAAAGTGTGTGAAATTCATCGCATGTAAGGCCATTAAACCATGGATTTAAGACATGCATGCAGCCAAATCATAGTATTCATAACATATATACATTTACATGAACTTGGACATGAGTTCTTATGAAATTTTGCATAAAGTCATGAAAACTAACATGCATGCTCAATACAATCATTAATACTTAAAAAATCATGACATGCAAGAACAATAAAACAAGAATTGCTCATAGAAATTAGAAAAGATCAGCAACAATAGAAGAAAAACTTATAGTGCACTTGCATTGTCTCCAAATGACCAAAATTTTTGCCTTGATTCACTTAATTTAAACTTCCTCAAACTTTCTCTCTCTTATCCTTGTCTCCCCTCTCTCTCTTATCTAAATCTATTGAAAAAATGATAGAATTCGGTTCAGGAGATGTATTCATACAGCAGTGGTGCTCGAGGGCCGATACAGGTGCGCGTTGGGCGCCGCTCTACTAGCCTGCTTTGCTCGAGTGCGGCTCGAGCGTGCCGCAAGCGCTGATGCCACGAGTTTTGGTGCTCAGGCACAGGTCGGACCTTCATCAGGCGCAAGCTAATCTGCTTTTCACGACGAGTGTGCCTCGAGCGCCAATCAGGCATCCATTACTAGATTAGACTCGATCCAATTTTGACTCTTTAACCCAATTTTTTACATCTTTTGACATCAATTTTAATTAGATTGACTTAATCATTCAAGTTTATTATAAATCAAATACTCGAGCCTTACAATAATATCAAGAATCCTCTACAGTAACTACATTAACTTTTTCAAAGACTAATAGATGGAATGACGGGTTAGCTAACACATGATTCCACCTACTAGGTTAGTTGGCACCAGATTCCACTTACTCACCCACTTAACAAGACACATAATTTCACCTATTCCACCTACCAAAAGGGATGGTTCAAGCCAAATTAATTTGGACGGCCAAGATCAAGGACTTAAGGCTATAAAAGGATACTCAAGGGTTTATTCAAGACGTAAGTTAGAGAGAGAGCTTAAAATCTACTAATCTTCTGTGACCTTCATCTCAACCTACTATAACCCACTAGCTTCCATTCTTTTCCCAACCCTTCCCAATATTTTCTTGTACTCTTTTCTTCAAATTTATCACATTGCAACAACTCCATTATTCAATCAACGTTCGAAAAAATTATTCAAGTTTTTGGAAAATTTTCTTATCTCTCGTAATATTATAATTTTCTTATCCCTTGCATTATTTTCTTATCTCTTGTAATATTATGGTATCAGAGACAAATTTTTAATTATTGCATGGACTTGAGTTGGGAACTTCAAGCTTAATTGAAATGGTGGGAAGAAAGATAAAAATAGAGGAAAATAGTAATTTGAGAAGGAACAGGTCTTCAAAGCAAAATAGCTCAAAGAAGCTATTTTGTTACATAATCCCTAATTTTTACATCATCCTACTCATAGATGATTTCTCACTCTCATTTCCCTCTTTAATAGCTTACCAAAAAAAATAAGAGAAGATGCTCCTCATTGTTATGGTGGTGGTTGGCCATGCGCTATCCTCATGTTGCCTTCATCACGTGATCCGGAGGAGGCTCCTAGAAGATTAGTTGAATTTCATCCTACAACTATCTTCAAACCATGCTACACTTCATCCAACGATCACCTATAACCCACGCCGCCTCATTCACGTGATTTGGAGATGTTTCTAGAATTCACTTGAATATCGTCCTATGGCTACCATCAAACCACACTCATCCTCATCTGTTGATGCTCCCTACTCCATGTTGCTTACTCTTACATGGCTTTGAAACAGCCACATCACTTTTGAATTTCTCATCAATTCCATCAACCCTGCTACCCATGATGACTCTGCTATTCTACGCTTTTCTAATACTCGGCTGCCTCCAACTGGAAAACAGAGGTGCTGCTCGTCTCGCGCTTCTCTTCCCAACCTCATTCTTATTTTCTTCCATGGGGTAGCCATGATAGTCTTTAGCATGGGTAGTTGAGTGGTTAACAAGCGAATTGGGATGACATTGAGTGTGTATCCTTTCTAAAGATTTGTCAAATGCAAAAGACAATATTACAAAATCTAATAATTCTGGGCAACAACAAAGACAAGGAGTCTAGAAGCGACAACACAAGAGAAAACTGAAGTTACACATCAATACATTTTGTCATTGTAAATTTGTAAATTTATATGAATAATATAACATGTATTTGATTAATAAATTTATTTATTCACCCTTTTTGTATATCATAAAAATAATAGTTGATTTTATTGGTCATGGCATGGTCTACAAACACAATGCAGGCCAACCCGTGAAATGTGCACGGCATGACCCATTTAGCACCACCAGTTAATATGTTGTAGATCTAATTTCTAATAAAGGGACTCTCCACTAAGGTACCCCATTTTGGCTCAATTCACCCTAGTGTACAAGTTTAAAGGCCTTCAAGTGTCAAAATTGAGTCCATGGCTTCCGAATTCCTCCTATGCTAATTTGATTGCCTTAGTGTCCCATTTTACAACTTTGATGGTTTTAGAGTTTCAAAAATATAGTCCAATAGTTTTTTTTTGTCCCTCCCATTTTAGTTTGATTACTTTAGCATAATTAACACTCATAAACAATCAACCTTTTTCTACAAAATTGTACCAGGTTACACATACCATTGCATGAATCTGTTAACTGTGTATTAACTTCATTGACGAATGGCAAAATTCACATTCTCAGAAAACATGACCACAAGTAATCTCAGTCGATTCTATTCCAACTTTCGCCCACCATTTTTTTTTCTCCATATCTATTTCTCAGAGCCAAAATCTGCCCACATGAAACCACTGGATAACGGGAAAATCTAGAAAAGGGCTGGAAAGATAGGCACAGGCTACAAAATTTTGCACTCAAGGAAACAGAAATATAAAAAAATGGGGTAAATATCATAAAATAAAGCATTAGAAAAGACACGTTGCACAGAAAGTAAGAAGAAAGTTTGGTCTTCTACTAGAAAGACAACCATAAACATCAATTGCATGGTACACAAGCCTTTGAGCATTGCCAGTAGATATGTCATAGTTACCCAAAAAGGTCATTCCTAGGGCTTGAATTCACAACTTCTATGTCCTAGTGGAACAACCTTAACATTGCACCAATGTCCACCATGAACCACGAACATAATTGGAATAAAAAATCACAAAAAAGGAAAAAGTATTTTTTTGGAGAAAAAACGAATCCTACAGTACAAGGACTTGGATGATTTATAATGGACTAAGAGAAGGCTTCTAACTGGATCCAAGGAAGTATTCATGTGTGTTAGACAAGAATTGAGAATATGATTAGTGTTTGGACGTTAATAATGACACACAGAATTCATAATTGTGATGTTGTCCTAATATTCCGCAATTCTGATGTTGACCTCTGTTAGGACTAAACGGAATAGCTGTAACAATAGGTCTATGTTGAGGATCCTTTTAACTATGGAAGGAGTTATTGATGAATGAGCTTCATTAGTTATAACATTTGTGAACAACATTCCCTTGATAGACATAATGAAAGGAGGAGACCAAAAAGTATAGATGTTTCAAGATAAGCCAACAAAAAATAAATGAAACACAATTCTAGATATTTGATGTACAATGGATAAAAATATTAGTATCAGTATCGCTATCGCTCACGGCCGTATTGGTATCAGATATAACAAACAATGCGTATTAGTATCGAGCATATTGAAAAAATAAAGATTTTTAAAATTATAAATAGATAGATAAGATCGTATCGGCAAATATATCAGTCATATTAACCAATATATAGGTGAAATATTGGCTCTGGGTTGGTTAATATTTTAAATATTGACTAATATGTCGCAAGAGTATTGTTGACCAAGAATATCGGTCAATATAATAGATTTATATTGAACAAGAAATATTCATCGATGAATATTTTAAATATTCACTGGTTAATATCGGTTAATATATCAGTCATGTTGACCAAGAAAATCCTTAAACATAGTAGATTTAACTTGGATCAATTGTTCAGGTTGAAGGATAATTCATAGTTTTAATTTGTAGGTTTGCGGGAGTATCGTTGAATAACTTAAGGGGCGTCACATCCGTAATGGTTGCAATGCACATCATGGCCCATATTTTAATCTATGGGTAACTTGTAATAGTTGTCATTCATAGGGTTAAGGAGGCATGATTTAAATAGACAAGGACAATATATTGTTTAGAAGAATTATTAAAATTAGATATGTACTAGTCATAAAATATATCAAATATGGTGTGTGATGATTAATACTTCAAGATTTTTTTTTTAAAAAAAGATTTCATAAGAAGAGGATAAGGATAATGGAAAGAAACACAATATGAAGAACATGTAGTTGAAATGAAATGTTAGATGGATAAGTTAGTTTAATTCAAAAAAAGAGTAAAGAAAACACATCCATAATAAATTAAAAATGCTCTCATGGATGCTCAACTGAAGGAAGCTCACTTTAAGTGGATGATACAACATAGTAATTTTAAGTTGATTGAGACCAGGACTCTTGATTCAACTGTAAGTAAAGAATGATTTGACAGCATTGCAATTTTTCGAGGATGATCCCCAGATTAAGCAAAATGGATGAACAAAATTCATACACCAGACCCTTTTAGTGGAACTTTGAATTTGTTAATTTATCTCAATCGTGAAACCTTTGAGCTAAAAATGCTATAAAAACCTATTTTACTATAATAGTCTGACGATATTTTGCTTTCCAAGTCCTAGAGAAAGCACTGAATGAGGACATGGTTAAAAACAAATAATAATAAAGCATTGCTAAGGCTTCTTCGAAATGGCTAAATATTGAGTAGGTTCAGCATGCATAAAGTTCAGATCAACATCTAGAAGCATATGATTAGGTTAGCAAGTAGATCATACATGCATTAAGCCTGAAAAGACGTTAGTTGAAGAGGTCTTATGAGACAGTAAAAAGGAATGAAATGTCATGTGATTACATCAGACAGAGTCGATAAATCAGGAAGAATATGTACTTGAAGAGATTATTAGTGTAATGAATAAATCAGGAAGAATATGTACTTGAAGAGATTATTAGTGTAATGAAGGTACAAGACAAAACCAGGTTATCAATTACTTCAATATCAGCAGTAGTAAGAGATGAGAGAGTAGAAAAGGAGTAGAATATGTGAAAATTGTAGAGGTGACAGCCATGGGTTTATGGAAGATGTTGGTCTTTCTCTTTTGAACATCTCTAGAATCCTAGGCCTTTTTCTTAAGGGAGTAAAAAATATAGTGTCCCTCTTTTTTATAGAAATGACATTTTCCATTGTACCTATGGGAAGCAAAGGAAGCAGAAGCCACAATTGGAGCAGAGAAGCTAGGTAATGTGATAGCCATCTGTGGAATGAAGATGACGAGTTTTTTGCCAAGCCTTTTGCTGAATCTCTTCAAAAAATAAGCTTTGTGAGAACAATATCAAGTGTAGGCCAAGGAGAGTGACAGAATAAAGATGCTTGAGTGTGCTCAAAATCATCGCGGATGTTTGATAGAATCAGCATCTGGAAATGCTGGATCGACCTGAGAGAGTTTGTTACGAACTCTTTGATACACCCTCGGACGCTCACTCACTGACTTTGACTTGAAGACGAAGTGCTCGGGCAATATTACTGAATACTACATGATGTTTTATTTTACTCTTCCTGAATACTGCACATGCCCCCAACCCCTTTCTGTTTTTCTTTTTCTAGTTTGTTTTTGTGTTTGTTTTGTTTCTGTTTGGCATTTCTATTTATTTTCTTTCTGTTTCGTGGGCTACAGGGGGTTGCCCTTCTTTGTTTTAAGCAGCCCGGTGGCTGTAGCTGTGGAAGGAAGGAAAATTACATAGCTTCTTATTTCTTCCTCTCTTATCTCTCTCTTTCTCTTTTGTCCTGCCCTCTCTATCTCTCTTGATCTGTCTTTTCCTTTCTGCCTTCCCCTCTTCTTTTCCCTCTCTCTCTCTGCTTGATCTCCCCTCCCTTGCTTCTTCTCTGTGAGGTCGTCTTTTTCCTTCATTGCACCGTTGAAGCACGCATCAGTGGTACTTTCATTGAGACAAAGTAGAGGCGATGACGACCGAAGAACAAGCATTGATGGCGCTCGAAGCTGCCGTTGCAAGGCTTTCGACGGCGGTGAGGGCACCGCCGCTACCGTCCGACGAGAGGCCGAAAGATTTGCCACAGTTGCTGCCACCGCCACTTCCACTAAAGCACAAATCCAGTACTCCATTGATGAAATCCTTCAATTGCTCAATAGGATCGAGCAAAATTTTGGTAGATCTGCGAACCCTTCACCATTTCTGGTTTTCCCCATTGTTACCTTCCATCTTTTAACCTAACTTGAAATTCCGTCCTTCGCTGCGACCGTACAACCACAATCCGCTCGACTCATCCCTATTGCTCCCACCAAGGCACAAATCTAGCAAACCCATGATAAAAGCCCCCTCTCACTAGCTTGAATCGAGCAATACTCTATTTTGCGGTCGCCAACCCCTTCAGCAATAGTGGCTTCTCCATCTGTTGGTGTTCCCCCTTCACCATTGCTGCCAATCCCTACTACATTCATGGCACCTTTGACCACAATATTACCACCGTAGCCTCCAACTCCAACACAAATCTCACCCATAGTTTTACCCTCACAACCTGACAACCAAATCACCCATTATCTTCATGTACCCCAACCTGACAACCCTTCCTCCTTGAATAATGCAGCTACTCTGTCCCAGTTTTGCCAGACTTCTACGGCTGTTGCTTACAGGGCTGATTTCGAGCCCTTCTCTATTTGAACTTCAGGGTAGATCTTTGCTCAGAAATCCTCGTCTAAGTTGGCCTCCTAATCTGCAACAGTAGCTACTTCCACAACAGCACTGGATCCAGGGATTGAGTGTGATGGCTCTTCATCCTCTCTCGATCAATCAAAAATGTCTGATGCGATTCTAATTGATGCTCAAGCAACGCATGAATTCAACCCTCAACTCGAAAGTTGTGACCAACAAGAACCCCTCCGCACCTCATCAAAAGCTGAAGATGATAAAGTAGATGTAGAGGCTTCTGTTGCTTCATGTGGCCTAGGCGGCTTTAATGAGCCCCATGTTGGCATGAGTGTTACAGAGGATATTGTTAACACATACACCAACTTCAGATATGGTATGTTTCTTTGCATTCAAAGACTTGGCTATAATGCTGATTCGGAAATGTGAAATTCTCGACTTTTCAATTATGGGAATAGGGAGGTGCCACGGTTTCTCCACCTAAATGCTAGATGGTGGTTAGGAGAATACAAGTTTGATAGATTTCGTTTTGCTGGCGTGACTTCAATGATGTATGCCCACCATGGGTTGCAGTTTCTTCACCCATGAAGAGTGGAAGTTGCTCTTTCCTCATATCAAGCGTGCAGCAATGCAGTGATTTTTGCTTCCCTGGAACCTTACCGTTTTCATTCAGAAGGGTAGATGATAACGTTTGGTTCCTAGACTATAACGGGGGCTGATTGGAGCATTCTGGTTGCACAAACTTCCTAATGTGTTCCATATTTCCCTACTCCACATATGTTAAGGTGATCCATCTTTAGAATTGGGTACTTCCCTTAAACAGACAATGAGAGAAGTTGCAGATTTCCTAGGTCACAGATCCATTGAAGTTGTGGCCCCTAAAAAGCTGAAGGAGATCGGTAAAGAAGGCCTTAACAAGAAGCTTGTAAAGGAAGGTGAATGTTGGGCCACTCCTGAAAATGGCGAAGAGGTTGAAGTACACTATACTGGTATTTTGCTTGATAGAACAAAGTTCAATTCAAGCTGTGATAGGGGAACAAAGTTCAATCCAAGTGTTTCATCAATCTTCATCCTCACTTGCACTTTCTTGTCAAGCTTAGCTAGGCAAACCGATGTGCCTTCTAAGTATAAGGATGAGGGAGCCACTTTCTTCTAGGGTCGAATCCCTGGTTAGCTTCTTTGCTCTTTGGCCAGCAATCGCTCCTGTTCTTCCTTTCGGCATCTTGTCCTGGGCGGATTGTACTTCACCCCCGACAAATGGCCGACGTCTTCTATAGGAGCTGGCCTTTGATGGACTCAAACTCTAGGCATGCATAAAGAACGGAAACGTTGCTGATTTTTGGCCTTCTAAAGCAGCAAAATAGGAAAAAAGAGAAGCATTACTGCTGCTACGAGCTAGAAGGCATTGGTGTCCGCTATAGGCTAGGTCTTGATCTGCATCTGCCGACGGCACCAGAAGTCAGAAGGGCAGGCGAATCGCTTGATGAGATTCCGTGAGGTTAAAGACTAAGTACACTAAATGTGCTGACCCGAAAGCCATTCCTTCGTATGAGACCGGACTCGGAACATCTAGAAAGAGCAGCTCACCTGCGGAATGCCTTTCAAATTCACTCTTGGACAAGGTCAAGTTACTAAGGGAAGGGACCCGGGAATCAAGACGATGAAGAAATGTGAGCATACCGTCTTCACCATTCCTCCAGAGCTGGCTTATGGTGAATCCGGTTCTACTCCAACTATTCCCCCAAATGTGGCCCTCCAATTTGATGTGGAATTGTTGTCTTGGGACAGTGTGAAGGATATCTGTAAGGATGGTGGCATTTTCAAGCAGATCTTGAAGGAAGGTAAAGGATATGACCGCCCTAATGATGGAGCTGTTGTGAAAGTGAAATTGATTGGGAAGCCACAAGATGATACAGTTTTTGTGAGGGAAGACCATGGTGATGGAGATGAGCTGCTTAAGGTCAAGGCTGAAGAAGAGCGAGTTACTGAGGGGTTGGACAGAGCTGTAATGACAATAAAGAAAGGAGAGATGGCCCTTTTGACAATACCGCCTGAATATGACTTTGACTCTTTGGGGTTCCAGCATGAGTTGGTGTGCAGTATACTTGCTGGACTTTGGGGTATAGGAACTGGCTCCACAATTCTAACCGAGAAGGTACATACGATCAACACAACAAAGGTTGCGAATGGAGCGGCTGTGCAACTAGGGGTGATCTTATTAATCTTCTTTTCATTTTTGGAAAAAGTTAGTGGACTTCTTGCTTCCCTACCTCGAGCATCGGCTGCTTCTGTATTGTGCTTCATATGGATTTTGATTATGGCATTTGGTTTCTCAATTTTTCCTTTCAACCCTATGAGGCCAAAGCTGTCCATTTCCCAGGCTGTTGAAATTGCAACAGATTTCAATTCCAAGCAATATTCTGTTACTCCAAGCAAGCATTTCAATCTGCAAGCTCCCAAGCAATTTTTACTAAACTTGCAAGCTATTGAAATGGAAATTGGTGGGATTGGCCGTGTTCATTCCAAGCAAGCATGCTTACCAAGCTTCCCACACCGATTTCAATGGAAAGAGTAGGCTCACACGGCTCAATTTGCTATATTGCCACCCGAAGCCTGGGGTCATTGCCGCTTCTGCCTCTTCTTTAGTTGCCCAGGTTTCAAAAGACATTACATAATGGTTGGATTATTCCTCACGTCGTTATTAGACGGTAGACTTAGTCCCCAGAAGAGGCTACGTGGGAGTTCATTGTTGAATTTTGTCAAGCTTATCTCTCATTCAACCTTAAGGATAAGGTTCTTTTGATGGAGACAGCAATGTTACAAACTCTTTGATACACCCTCAGACGCTCACTCCGTGATTTTGACTTGAAGACGAAGTGCTCGGGCAATATTACTGAATACTATATGATGTTATATTTTTCTCTTCCTGAATACCGCACGTGCCCCCAACCCCTTTCTGTTTTTCTTTTTCCTGTTTCTTTGTGTTTGTTTTGTTTCTGATTGGCATTTCTGTTTGTTTTTTTTCTGTTTTGTGGGCCACGGGCGGTTACCTTTCTCTGTTTTAAGCAGCCCGTTGCTGTAGCTGTGGAAGGAAGGAAAATTACACTGCTTCTCATTTCTCCCTTTCTCGATCTATCTTTTCCTTTCCGCCTTCCCCTCTTCTTTTCCCTCTTTCCCTCAGCTTGATCTCCCCTCCCCTGCTTCTTCTTTGAGGTCGTCTTCTTCCTTTATTACACCATTGAAGCACACATCAGAGTTGGTCCCAAAAACGACTAACTTGAGGATGAACTTAACAATTGTCTGGCCAGGGGAAAAGGATAGGAGATCAGGCTCTTGACACATCTGATAAATTTTGGATTCCAGTTGAAATTAGCAACCATTATCAATAGAGCAGTTGTATCAATTGGGGAAAAAACTCAGTTTCGCACTCCGAAACTTAGAGGGAAGCTCTGAATGGAAGAAACGGATGTACTAATAAATTAGGAAAGTATCTTCCAGTGAATGTTTTCCCTCAAGGCATTTGTAGAACTCTTACTATGTTTCCTAGTCCATTTTTACAAGTTTGGTTTGGTGCCCATGGCACATTGCCACAGTATTTAATCAGTCAGAAAAAAAGACATTTGTTGAGCCCATAAATTGTTGAAAAATGGAGCGGACTCCTTTCCCGATTACTATGAAGACAGTAAAGAAAAGGAATGAAAATAAACAATGAACACAAGATTTTTACGTGGAAAACTCTTCTCAAATAAGAGAAAAGCTACGGGATAATCTGTCCACATAAACGAATTTTACTATCAGAGATTTTGGGATCAACAATGGAGAATAAAGAGAAAATTGAAGAACACTCTTGTTTCCTTCACTGTTTTTTCTCTCATCACTCCCTATACATATATATACTTCTCACTGATACAACTTGCAGTTTTCAAACAAAACTGCCTCTCTTAAGAAAACTGCACAACTAGAATTTTCAAGCGGGGCGACCAACTGTTGGTTGCCTAAAATCGGTCAACACTCCTGTTGGCCATCTGAGAAGTTTCCCTCCAATAATCTCCAAAAACTAATTAATTAAACTTTCAGAAACTGATTAACATAAAATAGGAAATATTAACCGTCAATCCGGTTAACTCTCAGTTGACAGCCAATCCGGTTAACTCTCAGTTGACCACCAATCCGGTCAACTCTCAGTTGACCAAAACTTTATTTATAGAACAGAGTTTTCGTGCTCCACCCAAGTTATCCAATCATCCTAACTTTTTTACGGGAGTGATCCCCAACAAACTTCCCCTCACGACTGTGAAGAAGTTAGATCCATTAGCCCGGCTATCTGACAGCATGCTTCATTCTTTCCTCTTGAAAGAATCTTAGTCATCATGTCTGCTCCATTGTCTTCAGTACCAATCTTATCGAGTGATAATAGACCAGCTTTTAGCACGTCCATCACCCAATGGTACCGAACATCAATATGCTTGGATCTTGAGTGAAATGAAAAATTCTTACAGAGATGTATTACATTCTGACTATCATAGAATACAGTGTACTTCTCCTGTTAAAAACCTAACTCTTGAATAAATTTCTTCATCCATAACATTTCCTTGCACGTCTCTGTAATTATTATATATTCGGCTTCAGTTGTGAATAGAGCTATACATTTTTACAGCTTGGACTGCCAAGAAACTGCACCACCCGCAAATTTTACTAAGTAACCCAATGTGGATTTACGTGTGTCAATATCTCCGGTCATATCCGCATCTGAATATCCCACCAACTGCGGTTTGTCACTTTCAAGACACAAGCACCTCCTAAAAGTTCCTCGAATGTATCGCATGATCCACTTTACCGCAGACCAGTGCTCCTTCCCTGGATTCGATAGAAACCAGCTAACAGCCCCAACAGCATGAGCAATGTCCAGTCTGGTACATACCAGAGCATACATTAGGCTTCCTACAGCAGAGGAATAGGGCACGCCTTTCATGTATCTTTTCTCGTCATTCGAAGACGGACATTGACGAGTGCTCAGATTGTAATGGTTAGCCAAAGGTGTGTTCACAGGCTTTGACTTGTCCATGTTGAACCGCTGGAGCACTTTCTCAATATAGCTTTCTTGCGACAACCATAGTTTTCTAGCCTTTCGATCGCGTATAATTCTAACTCCCATAATTTATTTCGCCGATCTAAGGTCCTTCATTACAAAGGATCGCCCAAGTTGCTCCTTCAGCTCCTTTATTCGAGCACCGTTTTGTCCAACTATCAACATATCATCCACATATAGAAGGAGAATGACAAAATTATCATCAGTAAATCTCTGCTAAAAAATGCAGTGGTCTTGAGTAGTCCTCTGGTACCCTTGGCCGGTCATAACTGACTCAAACTTCTTGTACCACTGTTGAGGAGTTTGCTTTAGGCCATACAAATTTTTCTTCAAATGGCATACAAGTTGCTCCTTTTCTTTAGTCTCAAAGCCTTCCGGCTGTTCCATATAAATTTTCTCCTCAAGCTCACCATGGAGGAATGCAGTCCGGACATCCATTTGCTCCACCTAAAGATTTTGCACGGTAGCCAAGCCAAGTTCCACCCGTATAGACGATATTTTTACAACCGGAGCAAATATCTCATCAAAATCAATTCCTTTTCGTTGTTCGAAACCTTTCACCACCAAACGAGCCTTGTACCTTGGCTCCTTGGTGTTCTCGTCCGTTTTCACCCGGAAAACCTATTTGTTCTTCAGTGCCTTCTTCCTCTTGGGAAGGATAACGAGATTAAAAGTATGATTCTCATAAAGAGAACTCATCTCAGCTTTCATGGCCTCCAGCCATTTCTCATTTCTTTCGTCGTTAATGGCCTCCTCATAATCTTCAGGCTCACCAGCATCAGTAAGCATTACATACTCACTGGAGGGCATACGAACA
>JAOVVI020011066.1:1726-12801 GCA_028571085.2 Nepenthes alata
CTTGGATACAATCCTTGGGTAAGTCCCTAGAGTAACTTCAAGCTGTATAACTCCCTGAACTGGCATTGGCTCATTGTCCAGCTGATAGAGCGGTCCTTCAACTGCTTTCATTTGACTTTTCTTGAGTCCTAATTTAAAGTATGAGTCAAGATAAAATAAATTTTGTGAACTTTTATTATTAATGAATACTTGTTTTAATTAACAGTACGTAGTGCCATCAGAAACGAGTGCCGATATAATCGAGGGGTCGGAATGGGAGGAAATTACATGAGTCATGTCCTCGGAACTAAAACTAATTACTTTTTTCCCTATTCTCTATCCTTGGCTTCTTGCTGCCGGCGGCCACCTTGGGATTTTCTCTAGCGTTGCTTTTCCCTATTCCCTGTTCTCTATTCTTGGCCTCTTTGACTGCTATGTATGCCCTAGTGATTGCCTCAACCTCTTTGAAGGTCTGTAACTCCTTGTGCACGAGGTGTTTGAAGAAGTTACCCCCTCCAGAGCAGACAAAAATGCAATGAGTTTAACTCCGTCGGTAAGGTTTGGAATCTGCCTTACTTCTACAATAAACCACTTGAGGAAACTTTTCAAATTCTCCCTAGACCCTTACTTCATACAAGTAAGGTGCCAAGGCTGTTTCTCTACTATTCGGCTGGAAGCAAATTGGGAGAGGAAAGTTTTTGCCAACTCGCCAAATGTTCGAATTGAATTCATTGACAAGCCATAAAACCAGATCCTAGTGTTGCCATTAAGTGTTAGGGAAAATATTGGCACATCGTCAACTCATCTAAGCCTTGAAGGCTTAGGTATGTTTGGAAGTGATCCAAATGGTCCATCGGATCGGTACTTCTATCGTAGACGTTGATATTCGACATTTTAAATTTGTGAGGAAGTAGCCTTGTCTTGATCTCCACGGTAAACGACGATCAGTGCAGGTTGGTAGTTCCTCCTCCAGCATCATCTCCAAAGACACGTTGCCAAATCTTCTTGAGTTTCTCCTCCATTTGGGGAGGAGCCGTCATCCTCTTCTTGTTGAGATAATCTCTAAATTTGTAAGGGTTTTGCCCAGTCTAAAAAGTCAGACGACTGCAACCCTTTGAAGGAAATTCACCACGAGAGGACCCTGCTCAACACGTGGGCTCCCGTGAATACCGAGGATTGCGCCTCTCCGGGCTATCCTCCTGGACTCTGGAACTTAAGTGATCTTCAAGCAGCATGGGGCTTTGTTCTTTGAGGCAACCTGGATCCCAGTCTTGTTGTGTTGACAAACTTGCTTCGAGGGGCGCTTCTTTCTCCTACCTTTTTCCCCGGATGTGGCGGTCTGAGAGGCCAAGGACGATGTCCCTTTTGGCCGCTCGTCTAATTATGAGCAGATGGTCTAAACGGCTTTCGAGATGTCGTCCATCCTCATGGCAAGGGCTTGTACACACGGATCAGGATGGTTGTCCATCCTACTGCCCGCAAGAGGGCAATTACCACATCAGGTAGCGTCACGAATAGGTGCACTAACTTGTAATCGGGTGTTCACCATACTGAAATTGCTGAAAGCGTGTGGATAAGATTTTTAGTCGTTTCCCATAGACGACACTAATGATGCGTCCCTGGTTCCGGGCTGTGGTACAAATTTGGGAGCTTTCCAATCTTCCGTTACAGGTTGATCTAAATTGAGTCTGATTTTCGTCGTTGGTAACTCAAAACTTGTACACCACAAACTACAATAAGAGGTCAAATGACGGCGGGAGGTTGTCCCACTGTAACCACTTCAATGTTCAAGTTAGATATCTTCTACAATAAATTGAGGAATGCACGCTTAGAGGTAAACGTAGCAGTAGTGCAAAGATGCAGTGATGAGTGGAGTATGAGTGGAATGTGCTTGGAGGTTTGGGCTCTGTTGGTTGCACCGCTGTGGGTGTCTTACTAACTCCGCTGTGAATGTGGCGGTGGCTTGAGGATAGAGAGTTGGTTCTCACCCCCCGAGATGGAAAGGTGAAGGATCGAACACTTGATCTCTCCTCACTGCTTTCCTTGCCTAGGGTTTTTTTTTCGCCTCCTCCTTTTCCTTGCCCGGAGGAAATATTTATGGGCTCCCCATGGGAGGCTTTAGAAGCTGGATCTCTCGACAAGAGGTTCGCCGGGATTCGTTGGCTACTGAACACTGGTGGTGGTAAGCGGCGTCGATTGTTGTCTAGCAGGGGCCAAGGGACCGTCACCAGGTGCCAAACACGCCTGGTCTGGTGCCCGCACGGGGATTGTCTTCGTGGCTGTGAGGACAGCCTGCTTGCAGCGCTGACCTCCCCATCATTGGCTGACATTTTCTACACCAGCTCCTACCCTCCGCAACTGTCCTAGCAAGCTATGGAGTTGTACTGATTGGTTGCTGACCTGGCTCGTCACGTGGGCCGTATGTTAGGGTCCGTTTGGGCTGCACAGGGAGGTCTGAGCCTAGTTGCTCGGTCGGACTGGTCCCCCTCTGATTGGGCCTCCTCGCATTTGGCCCACATCTGAGTTGGACTCAACACCCTTACCCATATTAATCTGTTATCGATACTTTTCTATCGGTAATATTTTAAAAAAATTTGTGTACTCAACATAGGAATTAATATTTATAACAAAACAATAGCCAAAAACATGATAATTAATACTTACATAAAAATCACCTCCAAATAGTAACTAATTTTTACATTATATATATATATATATATATATATATTGAAAATTTAATAGACTATCACTTCTACAAAAACATTATTTTAAGAAAGATGTTTATTCAAATAATATATATTGAAAATTTAAATTTTGGCTAGACTTAGTCGCTCATGCTAACATTCATAATCATGACATTCCATAAATTTTACTTGGTCACTTTAGTAGTTCATTCCCTACATATTTGATTGTGAATAAATTAAATATATAAATTAATAATATATATATTCTTTATTAAAGATGCCATTTTTTAACAGCACCCGAACTACCGATGATCGCCAATTGACTAGCTATGCCTCAAGCCATCACTGTTGGTTGCTTGCCTTTGACATCTCAACCCTGTCATCATTCACTGATCGGTAACCGTCATGGTTGACATTGTTATTCACCTATCGACACATATTGCCCCCTTATTGCCCACTAACACCCTAACCTATAGTCGTTGATTATTGGTTGTCGGTGTCCTCGACCTTCTACCAATTGTCGACTTGCAACCCTATCACAATATGTTTTTGACAGTCAGCATTCCTAATCCTTGTCGCATTCATCAATGGATAACACATTTGGTCACTATTGTTGTTCATCGACTAGCACATCTTGACCCTGGCCGCACCGGCTACTAGTCATCAATGTCCCCACCCCCTTGTCATTGGTCATTGGTCGCATGACATCTTAGGTTGCAATGTAGATTGCTAAGCGGCATGCATTGACCATAGCTTGTTAGTTGTCGATACCCTAACTACTGCCAATTTGGTGCCCTGTCACCGGTCGCTAACCATCAATTTTTTTAAATATATCATCAGTCAGCGTTTGATGATATCTTTGATCCTAGTAACGTAAAAAGTTATTACATCAAAGACTGATCAATGTTGAGTATAAATATCTATTGACCATGAGATATCACATTGTTAGAAAATATTATTGCCATTAGTGATTTTTTATATCTTTTATTATTAATTAATTTATGTGGTAATTTATAATTTTTTGTATATGTTAAATATCATAAAATATTATTAGAAATGTTTTTTTTGTTTGGTATTTATTTCTTTTATAAATAAACGGAGTCTTAATGGCTACAGCTGGAATATTAAAAAAAAAAAAATCCTTGTATTATCTTCATCCAAATTCTAATCAAACTAATAAAACCCCAACTCGATCAAAATAAGAAACCCCAGCGGATACAATGGCGGGAAAAATAATGCCATTCGCAATCGTCGAGATTGCAGTCGTTGTGAAGCATCATCCCGTCCACACCATGCTGTCTCTTTTCCTCTTCTCTCTGCGCGTGTAGGTGTATGTGAGGGGACGAAGGATGCCGGAAATCGAAACCCTCGGTATCCTGGAAGAAATCGAAGCTCTCGTCTCAGATCGGCTCCAAGTGGTACGTCTCTCTTGAAATTTTTACACGTCCTACCAAAATTATTACGTTGTAGATCTGATTTAACTGTTATTGGTAGTTTTGTTCATTCATTCCTTAATTTTGTATGATTTCTTCCCTTTATTCTTGCATTCTCTTGCTCTGTCTTTATGCTAGGCTTATGTTTTTGTTTTTGTTTTTGCTTTTGTTTTCAAATAGATGGAAACTGTGCCTTTTTTTTCTTTTTTGTATTCAATACCTGTTTCTGTGATCTGAAATGGAACCAAAAGGTTTTTTATTGAAATCTTTGACTTGCGATGGAGAAATATGAACGCTTGGTGAGTGAATAAGTTGTAATTAGTGATAGTCTAATGTTAATTAAATTGGTGAGTGAATGTTAATTGTTTCATCAAATAATATTGCTTGTCACTGGCTTTACTTAATTTAGGTTGTGATTTGGATGTTTTATATCATACATGCTAAAAGTATTCTGCCGGAAAGCTTGTAAACTTCTTGGAGGAATAGTTCAAGAGTGGCTTAGTAATCTTCTGTTGTAATGATGAATTTATTACACATGTTTGTCAAAGTATTAGTGTGGTCCTTGGAAAGGTCAAGGGAAACGGAAAAGGTGATGAAAAAGATGTCCAAAGTCAACTAGCTTTTTGATAAAATCTTCGTGAGTTTCCTTCGTTTTTGCTGGATGCATTTATGGTTCAAAGATTTTCTCAAGGTTTTTATAGATTGCACATCTATGTCCATGCATCATTATACTGTGATATAGTTTTTCTTTGCTGCAATTGTGTTGGTAAAATGCACTAAGGATAATAAAGTGGGTGCTATTTTGTAGATGATATAGTTTAATAGATCAAATGAGGGAATGCACTAACATTTTAGATTAGTAAGTTGTAGATTGGTTATGTGGAATCCTACTTCAATACGATAGATGTGATAGATGCCGGGGAGGTGATGACGCAGATGGAAAACGTACTAAAGGATTATTTCATGCATCATAGATTCATTATACTAATGGTTTAGAAAGACTAAATTATTCATGAGGATATTACTAGTCCAATCTGAGCATGTTAAATGAAGGTGAGGTGCTTAAAGCTGAGTATTTTAAGGTGGCCGCTATGCCATTCATACATGGAGTGAAATGGTGGATGGTTAACTACATGATCAAATAACAGTTTGGTGGAGATTTTGTTAAGATGGATGTGTGGCCAAACAAGTATGAAGGGTATTTTTTATATTACATCAGAGAAAAGTCACTGTAGCACCATTCAAACAACTGCTTGGATTGAAGTTAAGGCAGTTTTGGCATGTGAATCAATATCCATTTTGCACCTTTTTTAAGACTGAGGGGATGGAATAGCTCTCTTTAAAGGGAAGCTTAAAGCTATGTTGTTAAAGGCATAATTAGGCTTGGAGCTCAAAGCCTGACACTTCAACATACCTTGATAAGGCTCATTCTAAGAGGCTCATGCTTAGGCTCTAAGGGATGTGTTTTTTTGAGGTTCAAGGTGCACGTTTTGAGTGCCTCATAGTTCTTTCCCCCCCAAAAAAAATTTATCTTTAAAATAGTTGTTATATCCAATCTTTTCTTGTAACACTAACTTGGTAATTGTGAAATCAGAATTAAAAATAATAATAAGTGGCTGATTATAAGAATGGGTAGAAAGTATGATGACAATAATGAATTTACGGTTTAGGATATTTTTTTGAAAAATGGCTGTGTAGCTAAAATTGTTATAGTAACTAGGGCTATACATGACACTAAATTGAGAAATGGTATGAACCTTGAAAGATAAATGCCTTTAGGGCTAATTTATTGGAGTTAAATGATGAAAATTCTAATTTAGAAAGATATATAAATATAAAAAGTCATTCAAGCCTGTAAGTTAAGGAAAAATAAGAAGATGATCTTTTATTTAATGATAATAATAAATATTAGTCCTTGTTATGAGTACTTTCATAGCAATATTTTTAGCATGTCAATGAATTTAATTGTTCTAAAGAGTTAGTGGCGAGTTATGCTTATTAATCACCATCTTTTGTTGAATTAAGAGTTTATGATCATGTTAGAATTGTTTGGTGTTTTTATTCTATTATTAACTTTAATCATTGGGATTTATTACAAAAACATGTCATGTACATATTTGTAAATAGGAACCTCACTTTCATCATGTGTGTGCGTGGACTTTGCACCTTGTGTCTAAGTGGCAGGAACCCTTTGCACATTGTGCCTTTAAAAACACTGGTTTAAAGGAAACCGTGTGACATGATCTTGCGTGTTTTGAGTTAGCAAAGAAAACTGCTTGGATGGAGTTGAATGGTGGTAGAAATTTTTATAGCTTGTTTGTTTTTTTAAATGTCCTTGATGCCTTGTCATATGAACAACTTTATGTTGATACAAACTGAGAGATTTAGTGTTTGTATTGTGTCATCAACATGGTTGAAGTCCTGCAATGGCCATGGACTTGTATAAGCTAGAGATATGACTACTAAGGCCATTAGCTAGGTGAAGTATATCAAGGGTAATGAGGAATGAAAGACAAATATATCAAAGAGAGGCTATTTTCACGGTCTTTTTAATGGGGATAGGGAGATGACCATAATGTTAGAAGAGCTTAGCAAGTTTGAACTGAATCTAAATCACACTTTTTACCTGTGTATTTGAAGAGTGAAAGTAAAAGATGCATTGAAGGGGCTAAAAATTAGGAAGACAGTTGGATCAAATGGTATTTTAGTGGAGGCTTGGAAATGTACGAGGGAGGAGGGGATTTTGGTTAATTTATTAGAAAAATGCCAATCATCGAGGAAATGCTAAAGTAGTAGAGAAAGATCATATTGGCATTTGGCGCTTGTTTACAAGAACAATGGGATATGCCGAGTTGTGCCAAATTATTAAGTTATGGAGGAAAATAAAAGTAGTAGGCTATTGAGTCAAAGTAAAATTATGGGAAAAGGGTGATCAAAAGAAGGTAAGGCAAGATATGATTACCTCATATAGAACCAATTTAGGTTTTTGCTAGACAAGTCTAATTTGGAAACTATTTATTTGTTCGAGCAACTTGAAGAAAGGAAAGACCTTTATATGGTGTTCATTAGCTTGGAAAAGGAATATAGTGTAGTCCTAAGAGAAGTTTTTGGGAGAATTTTGAGGAAGGGGCTTCCACTGTATTCATCAAAATAGTTGTTGGTGCAGCTTTCACGTAAGTGCTTGTGAAACACACATATTTGAATTGTTTGGGGCTCCATGTACGGGGAGTCCAACCAATCTGATCCAGCAACATTGTATATTGTCTGAATTGCATTGAGCTAGAGCAATATGACCATCTTTTAAAAGCTATTCTATTTCCCTTGAAAAATACCTCGCCGAAAATGAGAACCTTCTGTGCCTTATGTTACTGATGAAAAAATGATGACACCCCCTAAAGTTTCTTCAAATCAACAGCTGAAGTTCTCCGACCCTCGTTTGCATTTTCTGTAACGTTGCTCGATGACTGTACGAAAGTTCTATTCTATGATCCTTTGCTGTCACACAGTATAACCTCTATCTTTACGTTGAAGTACAATTCTCTTCACCTCAAGCCCCCCATTTTTGAAGTCTAAATCCTATAACGAAATACCATCTATGATTTTATTCTATTGAATATATGCTCTGTATTAGACAATTATTGAAGCTTGTGCTGTCCATTCACTTACAATCCATTTTTGTCTGTTATCTTTGTTACTTTTGTCAATTTAGGGTTCCCTTTCCATTTTCTCTAATAGTTATGTATAGGAAATAAATCACAGCCTGTATAATTCATATGTTTATTGTCGCATGCATCAGAAAGAGATTCATGCAAGCAGATAAGGCTATTCAAGTCTAACCTCAATCTGTAATATAGAGCCACCATTTTTTTCAGTATGAAGCACACTTATAACAACTGGCATTTTTATAATGTGATGCGACCTTATCTGAAAAACCTTTCCTTCTCAATGGGATGTTTATTATCATCAAGTGTAATTGCTGAGAAAGGTCTTCGGTAGAAGTCTAGATGGATCACGTGTTTACTCTCTGTCTCTAACACCATTTGTATGGCATTATTTGTATTCTGTCAAAGGATGCATATTAGAGTTAGTGGTTCAATCATGTGGTTGTGAAGGACTCTAGAACCCACACCCCTAGTGTAACCCCTCTCTCTCTCTCCCCCCTTTGAAATCTGTAGCATTGGCCTATGTTGTGTTTGGTGATAGATTATCGTCCTCAAGGGTGATTGTCTTGAGTCATTCTGTGAGGTCACAAAAAAAAAAAAAATAAATGTAAATCTCGTGGCTAATTCCTTGAGAAAATTGTTTCATGTTTCCAATTTTTTTCCCTTTATCACCTTGCAACTTTTACTGTTTTCTAGACCATGTGCTCATTTATTTTTATTGGAACTAGCCAAATTCCACAAATTTCTTAATAGTTGATAGCAAGGTATTGATCGTTCAACTAAAGTAACCAAGTTTCTTGGGCATGGCTTGAACTTATTGGTTAAAGCTTGTTTGAGCTTGACTTTGAAGCTCAACAAGTTGAGTGCTGCCTACTTTTAAGAACTTGTTGAGCTGAGTAGCTGAGTTGGACCATCTTGAACTTAGTCCTGATAACAAGACAGAACAAGCGGAAGTGCAGAAAGACATAAACTTTGTTTAGCCCTTAACTAGAAAAAATATATGTCAGCAACTACAGTGATGATAGGAGCGATAACACTTGTATCTATTCTTGCTACTGTTAAAGGCTTTTTGGAAGAACTCTAATTGGATTGATCATTATATGTTAAAGATCAAAATATCTTTGACACTTAACTAATCTCCTTGTCTAATCACTAACCATTGGCTGAAAGAAAGGGAAACACTTACCACAAGAAAGCGATTCCTTTGGCTCTTAGTTTGACATATTTTCCATTTTATATTTATTCATGATTTGGCTTGGTCGACACAATCATGATATTGAGGGGAGGGGCCTTTTCTCGAAAAAATGCTAGATCTCTTTGGCCCCTATTCTCTAGAGACTGAGATGTAGTCGCTCTAAATGGCCCGCTCTAGTTCCCTTTAGCTTTTTATAACCTTATGCAAGGTGCCCAAGTGACTTTGTGCCCTCTATAGTTTCTGCACTATATCCTAATTGGCATCTTTGACTCGAGTGATTGCTGCCTTCTTATTTCCTGTTAATTCCGTTAGAAGAGAAGAAAGCTACCTCTTTTCATTCAAAGAAGACGAGTGTTCTACCTTGATAATAATCTTTTTATTCCACGAAAGGTGCCTGAAAAACCACGAATTCTAGTATTCTATGGGCTTTTTCAGCTTCCTTAACAGGCTTTATATGGCAATCACTTATAAAAATACAAGAATTAATAAGACTTGATGTGTCTTCGGATCTAGGTCATCGTACAAATTAGGGAGCTACTTGGCCTTGCTTGGTAGGTTGAAATGAACCGAGTTTGGTCTTCGTCCTTGAGAACCTGGATCCTATACACCACAATGAACAAATAAGAGATCAGAAAATGGCAGGATTCACTATCCGGTATATCTTTTCTCGCTTAAGTCAGAATTTTTTCTTTAACAAAGAGAAAGATGGAGGAATGTGAAAATGCGTGAATGCAAGCGTGAGAGAGGTGATTAAGTGTGTTGCGGAGGTCTGGGCTCCAAGAGGTGCACTTGGTTGCGAGTGGCTTTAGGAAGGGTGCGCTTTTTAGGAAGGACGGCTTTAGGATGGGCGCACTCGTAGGGGTCATGACTTTGTAGTCTCTCAGAGTATACGAATGCTTGAGAGTCAAGAGTATGCCCTGTATTCGAGGACTGATGGTTTGATTGCTCAATCTGGGATCCCCCTCATTGTGGTAGAGGGGTGTTTATAAAGCGAGTACCGGTTTAGCCTTCCTTGGGCCTCACGGTTGGTAACAGTTATCTGCGTGGATCCGTTGAGCTGTGTCAGCGATCACAGGGACCAGTTATGGTAACCGCTGCTGTTTGGGAATATTTGCTTTACTATCAGAGCGATCATAGGGGGCATTTTATGGTAATTGCCTTCTAAGAAGATTTGCTGTATCATAGTTGCCATGCTAGGGGTGATGCGTGATCATGGGGGGGCACAATCATCCGGCTACATTATGGTAAGTGCCGCCAGCTTATATGCGCTGAGCTGTAAAGGCTGTCGGTTGTTGAGATGGAGGGACGACTTCTGGTGGGGTGCATCACGTAGCCCTAATTGTCCGTTTCCTGCTGGGCAGTTTCAGGTTGATTCGTTTGGGCCAACTGCGTTACCTTCTGAATCTTTGGGCTAGGGAGGCGTCCTGCTGGGCCTTTGTCTTCTGGGCTTTTCTTTCTTCCGCGAGCTAAGTTTTTGAGCCGGCCCATGAGTCGCCATACCCATCAAAACTAAAAGAGACCCTTTGTTCTTTTTTTTTTACAATGTCTGGTACTTCTGAAGGGTAATAAAGAAAAGAGACCTTAACAACAAGAACTACATTTAGAAAGTCTTAAACAACTGTAACTGCTCTGATTGTCACTCAGGTGAGGGACAGGAGCAAGGAAGAAGGCACTAGTCTCTTCTCCGAATGGGAAAGTCTTAACAAGCCCACAATTCTTGTTATGGAATAGAATAAACATACAATTTTTACTCTATAAATTTTGACTGAGAAATTAAACTTCCTTAGTGTATATTTCAATTATACTTCAAATTTGGGCACATATTTATAATTTTATAATTTTCTACTCTCAAATTGTCAAAAATATTTGAATAGGAGCTAGTGGAAAACTCAAGAAAATATATTTTTGGTGTTTTCTAAGTTTTCAAAAATTCATAATGAGCTGCAATTCTGGAAAACACATATTTCTAGTTTTTAAGCTGGACATCAGATAGATTTGAAAATCAATGTCCAGTTTTTTTTTTTCAAAGAAAATTTTCTAGAAAACAGCCTCCTTTTACTCAAATGAATGAGTGTTGGGAGTCTGTTTCACATAGAAAATTTATAATTTTCTATATTATTTT
>JAOVVI020011067.1:0-12801 GCA_028571085.2 Nepenthes alata
AACGGTAAGTAGAGGAATGGAGATAACCACCCCACCCAAGGTCCTCAGAAGCAACCAGGGACCGATCCGGGCATCCGAAGGGAGTTCAGGCCCTAGAACTTGACCCATCTGAACGATACTCATACTAACATCTTGATAAAGATTCAGAATAAAAAATTCTTGAAGTAGCCTTGTAAGGCCCGAATTCTCATTTTGATTATTTCAATATTAAAAATAATTTTAGAATAATTGATGATATTATAAATATAAATATAAATATATAAATATATATGAATAATAATAATAATATGATAATGCTCGCCTGCACAGCTACCTGCTGAGGGATCATTGCCTTGGGTGCTCGGCTGGCACATCGGCTTATACCCTTGTGTTGACCATATTTCTCTTTATAATTATGGTGGTTGGACTTGTCAGTCATTCCAACAGACGGTGTCAATTATATGTCCATATATCCAGGTTTTTTGAGTTAAGGATCCTCTAGATATTCTATCATGGGTCAAATTAAGGCAAGTTTGATTTTCATCTTTGATGACCTGGAACCTGCAAACACAATAAATAAATAAATAAGAGGTCAAAGGATTGGCGGGGATCACTCTCCAATATATCTTTCGATACTTAGCAAGTCTAATTAATTATTATTTATAAAATTAAAATCTTAAATAAATTCTAACAATTAATGTTAAGTCCCAAATCCGAGTGTGACAAAGTAAATAGATAGGACCTGACAAATCAAAATCCGCACAGGACCTTATCGGATAATTGTCTGGATAATATAATCATAACTTGTTCCAAACAGTCGTACGAAAATAACAAAAAATAATAACCACTCAACCACATAATACAATAACCCAATAATTTTTAATGTAAGATTAATGTCTATATTTGGCTGACTCCAAACCCAACGACAACCCAACCAAAACCCATCCATGAAATAATGATACATGCGGTGATATCAAAATCTAATAAATCTAATACTCATCAAAGAATGCAATGCTACGCCGAATGTAATATATTGAACCTTTTTTCATCTGATTTAATTTAAATTATTTATTATTTTGGGTAATTTAGGTGTAATAAAAATTAATTAAATATTATAAAATTTTAAAGGATATTTAAATTAGTTGGGCTGATACCCGAAGTGCTCTAGTACTATCGCTCAAGTACTGATTTGGGTTTTGAAATAAAAGAAAACGAATATATATATATATATATATATAATAGGACCGTAGGGGGGTTTACGGGAAGAAGAAGAGGAGAAATAAGAGGAGAGAGAGAGAGAGAGGGCCGAAGGAGTAGAGAAAGAAGGAAGAAATCAAGGTCCTCGAGTCCAATTTTGATTTTGAGCTAGTTGGAGAAGTAATAAATCCGGTCGAGACAAGTGCACTTATTTCCTTTTCGTTCTTTCTTTTTAATTTTTGTTTGATCCCAATCGGGTATTATTGTCCCAATACCCGACTTATACACATAATTTGTGAAACCCACGACTTGGGTACGGAAATATATCAATTTGTTGTCTGATTCAACGTTTTTGCACGGATTTGTGCATCCCAAAACCTTAATCCACACCCGGACCGCATTCAATAGATTATTTTGAGTTTTATACATAATTTGGCTTTAGATAATAAAAACTCATGTCTTGAACATGGTTATTTACTGATTGGGTACTCAATTTTTTAAGTTTTATCCGATTTGTACATATGGGACTCTAAACCCGTGCCCGACACTGTTCACCTGAATCAATTGGTGCTTTTATATAAATTAGCTCTAGAATATCATTACACATACTTTGTATATGGTAATTTATCAATTGGATACCCGATTTTGTAGTTTTATATGAAATTACGTTTGCAAGAACCCTAACCCGTGCCCCCTTTGATTTTACCCAAATTTATTACAAATTTATGCATAATTTGACTTTAGAAATTCGTAATCCTAACTTTATGGATGCGGGTACTCCATAAATTTAAAATTTATATACATATATTTTATTGATGTTAATTTTATATATTTCAAAATATTGGCGGATGTGAATAGTGATGTTTGACCGCATATATATTAAATATATTATCGTGTATATACTCCAAATATTGTATTGCCTCTATTTGTGAAAGTATTTGTTATTCAAAAACTCTAAAGTTATGTTTGCCCCGATGTGGTAAGGATTTTCTAATTGTTTCAAACTATCATGTTAAATTATGCATATATTTAAAGTCACGTGAAGATTTGAATCCATAAGAAATGATTATCTCTATGCGTATATAAGAATTATATAAGATATGTATAGTATAAGAATGGAATACCACAATTTGATATGTTTATGATTCGTTCTCCTAGAGTGAGAATTTTGTGAAAGAAAGTTTGTGGACTTTCCCTTAAAGAATAAAAAATCATAAAATTCGGACCACAAATTTATATTTTAAAGAGTAGTATCCCGTAGAATACCATAGATATTATAGTAAAAACTCAAAGATTATCTTAATCGTGTATTATAACTGGTGATATTTATTGGTATGCCTTAGAATATTATTGTGAAAACTACAAGAACTATTTTTGGGCCACAAGAGACATTGTAGCATATGTGATATGGCCCCATATATTGGGTTAAAGGTATATCACTCACCATGAAGTGTTGAATGGCGTGAGTTGTGCATTAGAATATATGGAAGCATACACATTTGTTTTACCATTCTACCGTACCGTTAGCCGGTATGGCCTACTAGCATTGATCCACAAATGTAATGAAATTTATACATGTTATGGAACCTTAAGAGAAGAAAGATAAATATGAAAAGTTATTTATATTTTAAAAATAAATTTGTTCACATTTCATGTTATGCATTATATATCATGTTCTTATCCCTTCCCTATTCTGTTTTAAATATATTGTATATTATCCTTAAATATATTACACTTTCTGAGCATTTGGCTTATTATTGATATTTTTTCTTGCTTTCAGATGAGCACGAACTTATACCCGATAGGATAGAATAGATGATTAGAAGTCGGCTAGGTACGAAGACTTGGAAGATCTTATTATGGACTTGCATTTTTAGTTTTGTATACATTATGACGGACTTGTATATATTTTAGTTGGGCCTGTTGATATATACTATAAATAAGATTGATGATTTGATATTATAGTTTGCTGTGCATGGATGTCTATTTATGTTTCTAACTGCTATTGTGGTATGTATCGGGTACCTAGTGGCATCTCTCCATATTCGATATTGTGTTCGGATACACAATGTTGGAGCCATAAACTTAATTGTGACATTTGAATCTTATGATAATTGTTGTGTTGTGTGATTATTACGAGAGTATTTTTATAAATTTTATATGATGAACAAGAAAATTATACAGATTTTTGTATAGTCTAAAGGCCATATTACAAACAGAACCTTGCCGATTTTCGATTTGGATATGATTCGTCACACTGAAACTCGTTCTGCTCTTATAATATATTTGAACCTTCTGCTTTGATAGGATAAAATATAAAATATATGTCTCAAAATTATCAAATATCATATACAAGCAAATGGGTCTAATAAATCAGAGGGTGGGTCAAGAAATAAATACAAAAATTAGAAAACAAATATAAATCTAAGCCATCGATACAAAAATCAATTCTCATACTCAAATATCTAAATACAATGACAGTCTAATACTCAAATCAAATATCAAATCCAAACAAATATTTAATTCAAAAACAGTCTTCTCGTAACATATATATATATATATATAATTGTAGTAATTCGGACTGATTCTAATAAGCAGATATTCAATCCAAAGTTCAATTCATGTTTAAATTGAAAGCCCGATCAGCTCGTGATCCGGTATAAAAATTTAATAGTCAAATGATCCAATCTTGTGCACAGAAGCCAAAGAAGTATCGTAATAAATAATTTAAAGATTCAAATCAAAACATATATTTAATATCAAACATATGAGACCTATCAAAATCTATTTGTGGGCAAGTCGGTGAATCTCAAATCCAAATCCAAATATCTAAATCTAAGTAGAAATAAAAAATATGTATCAAATTTGAATTCTGATTATTTAAAAACTAACTTGAGGAAAATGTTTCTCCTGATCCAGTAACTTAGGCCAAATCAAATATAAGGCTAGTATGCTAGGTCACCTATGTACTTTATCTCCATTGGTAATATTACTTGCTATATTTTGCCACCTGTGGGTTTAGATGCAATTACTTAAGTTGTCAAATATATTATGATATGTGAATATATTGTAAAATCTAATCAAATCATCCAAAGAGGAGGGTCACTATATCCAAGCCTTTCCTACTGACGGAAAGAAACTTCCAATAACAACTCTCTCCATCGGGAGTTGGTCAAAATATCCAATAACAAATCTAAAAGTAATTACCATAACCCCGACACATGTATAAGAAAACATACGTCCTAATGTAAGTTTCATACTCATTTTCATACACATATTAATATAAAAATTACACAGTGTTCAAAATTTACTTATTTTTTTCAGAAAATGACAAAATCCAAAATATCAATAGAAATAAAATAAAACCCTCAAACAATCAATAAAATTGTCATGTATACACAAGAAAAAAGAACAAGCTAGTTAAAAGTGTACACATGATCTTAAAACCTCCAATTAGAAATAAAATAGTATCAGATATAAAATCAAACAAATGATAGAGTTAAAAGATACTTACCTCGACCTTATACCAAGAAAATTTGTCAAAATGATGCTTCAAGATACCCAAATCGAGCTTTTCTCTCTTCTCTGCTATACGCGCTTCACGCGGCTCTGCCTCCCTTCTCTCTTGGCCACGACTTCCGCTCTCGGTCACGCACTTGGTTTGCCTTCATTTGATGGCAATCCAGCACGGCCAATGATGGCACCGGCCATTGCAGATTATCTTTGTAGCGGTTTTTGATAGCGAATGACTGTGATGCCTTCGATGACGGCAGTGATGACATGGTCCTACTTCGACCCATGCACCCTCCTCTACTCCTTTGACCTAGCTCCCCCTGAGTCCTATTCTGCCTTCACTCAGGGCCTTTCCTCTTCCCCCTCGTGCCCCTTCGCACAAGCCCTCAAATACCCATCGACCAAATTTGGCTGATTTTTCTCAAAATTGGCACATGCAAGCAAGGAATCGATCTCAATAAAGAGAAATAAATGATTTACTTGCATCAATTTTATGTATTTCCTCCGGTGAAGGTGGCGGCTTCCCCTTCGGCTCACGATTTTCTTCCTCCACTCACACTACCACCTTTCTTGATTAACAATGGTGGCGATGCTAGCGTCTCCTCATCGCTACACTCTTGCGTCGCCTCCTCCTTCGCCGACAACTAGTTGCCGTGCCTCCATCTCTCTTTTCACCTTTTTCTTTCTCTCTTCTTTCTTTCCTTTCTTTTTTTTTCTTTCTTTTTCTCTTTTCTTTTGCCGCATGCAGGCTGTCCCATCATCATTATTATTATTATTATTTCTATTTTTTTTCTTTTATAATCCAATCAGCATTCAGGCGTTAACTCAACTGATTCTAATATTTTTTAAAAAATTTCATCAAATCCAAATCATCTAAAATAAATCAAATGGAGATTTGGGACATTACAGAGCTACGTTGAAAGAGAGAGAAGGTGAACTCCCTTTATAAACAAGTGACTTCAAGAGCGGGTGAGAGCTCTTTGTTCTTATTGGACAATTAAGAGTTAAGATTCTTTTCTCCCTTCACGAGGGGTGAAGGGGTATCTATAATGTTGGCGCTGGTCCAACCTAACTTGGGTATCAAGGCTAGTAATAGGTGCCCTATGAAGATTCGTCGGGCTGTTTAGACGATCCTGGATATTGACACTAACAATTGTCTTTTTGGGACAGTTGTGTGATCGTGGACAATTTTTCTAAAACATTTGCCAAATTGCCTTAAGAGTTGTGGTAGGTGCCAACTTTCTAGGTATGTCGATCAATAAGCTTGATTTTGGGTCATCTTATAAAATTACATAATCCATTAAGATTAAATTGATAATTTTTAATTATGTTATGTCTAGAAAATAATTAGGTTTAAATTTTTTTGACTATATTAGACAAGTGGAATAACTTTATTTTGATTGAATTTTACTATAGTCATTTTAAATAGAAGGTTTTAATATTTTTATTAAGATTTATTCTTTATAAAAATTATAGTTAGAAATAATATACTAAATTAATTTTTTAAAATTTCGTACTCCATTATTTTTAAGATAGTTTTAATAATTCGATGGAGGGGAAAATTTCTCACTTCGAATAACGACAACAGCATTCATACTGAGGTGTAGAGTAGTGAGAGAAGGTTACCCACTTGTCCGAAGGAGGGAGAAGATCTCTGCCATTTTCGCAACCCTGCCTCAAAAATCGGCAAGGGAGATAGAGAGAGTATGAAGAGAGCAAAAAGCAATGGAGAGAGTGGGTCACCTCAGATCCTGCAATTTCAATCTCAGTCGGATTCCCAGATCCCAAATGAGGAACATGAAAAGCTACCGTCTTCGACAACAACCTATACCTACTGTCAGGACGAAGAAGTTGTTGAAGCCGTTAAGACTTTTGGCCCCGGGCTGGAGCGCGCCGTGACGGAGGCAGAGGTGGAGAATGGTTCCGAAAGCGAACCTGAAGAAGAAAAGGACGAGGAAGAAGATGAAAGAGAGGACGAGGAAGGAGGAGGACGAGGAGGGCATCACGGGGAGGAGGAAGGTGATACGGATGGAGAGATGGAGGAGCAAGTGCAAGTGCAAGTGCGTGCCAAACTTGCTGAGGATTTTTACGAAATTGAAGCCGTACGTAAGAAGAGAATTTTCAAGGTAGTTGCTAAACTTTAATAATGAAATATATTTCTCTTTTAATTTTTTGTTTAGTGTAAATTTGTTGTTTACATTTGTATTTTTCTGATTTATTTGCTGTTTGGTTTGTTGTTGGGCGATAAACATTGAAGGGAGAGCCTCAATATCTCATCAAATGGTGCGTTTTTTCATCTTCATGCTTATCAGTAGTTGCTTTGGTATGATTTTACTTCTTGTTAAATTTTCTTAGCCAAAAAAAAATATATTTTTTCCTTCCTTTTGCGTCTGTTACGTGTTTATGTTTCAGATCGGGTATTAAGCCCATTAATTATCAACCGCAAGTTGTTTATTTGAGAGCCCTTTGCCTTGCTTCTGTCCCTATCGAAAAGTTAGAGCAATACTTCGATGAATAAATTTGGTTTACTGCTAGTTGGAGGGAAACTAAAACCTCCAAGTTAGACAAAGATAACTATTGAGAATCTGGGTAAGTAGTGGTATTGTTCTTCATTCCACCAAATCATTTATGTATGTGAGTTGTTTCCAACATAAAGTAAAAACTTCCTGACGAAGTAACGGTTAACTAACAGCTAGAAAATAGGAACAACTCATAACTAATGGGCCCCAATATATTCCTAATTAGGTCCAACTTACAAAACTGCATCGACTCAATCTCTAATGCATGATTGATCCTTCAACCCACTCTTGCCATGGTCCAACATGTGTAGAACAGCCTTACATGAAGGTGTGTGATACAACTACCTCAAACGAGATTTTGGGTCGACAATGGATTGATATTCATGAAGAGACATAAGGTTTTGATACATAAGACAGGAAGATTGGAAAAGATGCTCCTCCTAGATTGTGATGACACTCTTTAGGCTGGCCACTCAGGGTGGCAACATAACATGAGCTTATTGCAACAGGACTACTATTGGTCAGACAAGAAGGACCATGTGATGTATTCAAAGCATGTCTCACTTGTTAATAGGATAAGATTCAATGTTAGAAGCTACTGGGTTGCTGGAGGCCTTCTCCGTTCCTAATAGACCTTGGGAGAGAGTGTTCATGGTCTTCGATTACAAGTCTGCCAAAGATTGGAAAACACTTGTGCATCTTGGTGCTAGTGGATTGCTCTTTGAAGTATACCACCTTCATTCCACCGTAGTAAGTCCAGGAGGAGACAACACTCATTTTATTCAAACACATTGTTAGATATTAGGGTATGCCCCAAATTATTGTGGGCAACGCCATAGTCTTCTAGTGGAACATTTCAGGTTGATTGGTTCATATTTGAATGTTTCATAAAGCTGTCATCCCCTGACCAATGGTCAGTTGTTAGATTCAGTGGTCTACTTTAGGATTATCTATGGCATTATGTGAATGTTAGCTTGAAGGATTGAATGACAATCCTTGATGTTGCTCAATTTCGTCTTGACACTCAAAAGCGCTCTACCTTAACCAAGAGTCATTTGAGATTGCGACAGGTCAGCACTTGCTTTTTCCACACACTGTGCTTGAGCCTTATAAAGGGAAGTGCCCTTGTTTTCAATAGCCTAATTGGAGAAAGTTTCACGTCCTAAATCTTGATTCCAAATTAAACTCTTAATCAAAATATTATTATTTAACCAATTAAACCTTTAATTAACTTTCGAATGTGAACTCCACGTCGAGACCTCAATCAACCACAATTAAATTATCACAATTTCATATATAGGACCCAAATTAGATGCCATGTCACATGTAGATCCGATGCCGACCCAATCATGATGTCGAATCCTACTTAAGGAGCGATGCCTGCTCAATACATAATTAGATTATACAAATGCAGAAACATAAATCACAAACACTATTGCTGGACAGCCAACATACATGCCGTCAAACCATAAATATAACACTGAAAATGACATCTAATTATCGGACAACCGATAATCCTTAAATTGAATTACGACCTGTCGTCTGGAATTAGAAATAACAACTTATTACATTATCCAACACATTCTAAAGCTGTCCAAACTTAAAACGACACATTAATCAAATCCGAACACTATAATACCGCATATTAGACATCTAAATGCTGTCCGAAGGCTAACTACATGTCCGAAACTGAAATTTAATCTGAAATTATAACATTAGCTGCTGTCCAAAAATATAAAACAATGTTAAATATTGTCCGAAATGATATTATAATTCATAAACATAACAATCTAAGCTCTTCATATCCGCTCATCCTTTAGTCCTGTTCATCTGATAAGAACTTGTGTATCTCATCTGAGGGGGTTAGAAGACAGCAATGAGTGAGCATAGAGCTCAGCAAGGTACTATAATATATCAATGAACATTTATATTTTGCATTAAAATATAATCGATGAACTATAGAACATGATCGGATGTAATGACATGACATTTTTATAATACTTATACAGGAAATTCAGTTTATGCATTTCTAGGCTTCTTATCATGTTCTTATTCAATTTACCTCATCAAAACATGCTTAATTTTTATTTTTTAGGGATTAGGGCCGATACGCCTTACCGACTAATGGAAAAAACAATCGAAATTCGGGTTGTATATGCTCCCACACAACCAAAGGTTATATGCTATTATTTAAGACTCATAGATAGGCCGTCTACATATTACCCTATAGATGGCGCCAAACGTCCGTTCTCATCGTGGATGGATAGGTTTGGGCATCGATGTATTCCTACAATATACTAAGGCATGTCATAATATACTACCGACTGAAATTTTCCTTGGTGCAATACAATTATTTAGGAAAACTCTACACTTTTACTTCTTAATTCATAATTTTCTCATTCTTGAAGAAAATGATCATATTGCTTAACTTAATTGTAGAGTTTTCTTTCAAGTATTCTTTAATTTCATGTGTAACATTCTATAAAACTTGGCCATGATAAATTATAAAGCATGAAATGCTAAATTAACCAATTAATGTAGAAAATTCATCAAGTGTGTACAATTCAGTATGTGTGCAGAATTTTATAAAAATTTCAGAACATGCAGGTTCAATTATGTGTATTATTTAGTTTATATAACCCATATATTTGATATTTTCAAGCATGTGAAGCCTTATGTATGAATTTAAGGCATGTAAGGATCAAAGTCCAACATTATGACAGCAAAATCAGCAACATGTAGAATTTCAGCTTAAGAACATCATGCAGAGTAATTTACATGGATTTTCAGAACACTACATAGAATTTCAGAACATATACTAGCATTTTCTAAACATGCAAAAGTGTTATCCACAAAATTAAACATGCAGGAGCAGTAAACCAGATATTTAGACCATGCATGAAGATGATTTGCAGTATTTAGAATATATGTACATTACATTTAAACTTAGGCATGAGTTCTCATGAAATCTTGCTAAAATATCATGGAAAATCCACATGTATGCTCAATAGAAACATAGTAACTTTGAAATTATAACTTGGATGAGCATTAGACAAGAATGCTCGGGGGATTTGACAAAGAACATCAACAATAGAAAGAGGAGCTTAAAATGTACTTGCCTACATTCCGATTTACCCAAATCTCACTAGATTTTGCTGAAATTCGAGTTCATTGGCTTCCCGTCTCTTCCTCTCTCTCTTCTCCTTGGCTGCTTCTCTCTCTAGCCTCAAAAAGCTTCGAAAAAATGATAGAAAACGGTTCTAAGTGCTGTATTTTTACAACAATGCGCTTGAGTGCCGAATCAAGTGCACTTTAGGCGTCGGGCCATAGGTTCATTACGCTCGAGCGCGGATCGAGTGTGCCTTGAGTATAAAGCTACTGCCAATGATTACTCGAGCGTCATTCAAACGTGCATCAAGCGTGAGCAATCTGCTAATTAAGCACTCGTGCGCCAGTTAGGCGCCGGGCCACATGTTTACTACGCTTGAGCACGGTTCGAGTGTGCCTTGAGTGTAAAGCTACTGCCAATGACCACTCGAGCGTCATTTGGACGTGCATTAAGCGTGAGCAATCTGCCAATTAAGCACTCGTACGTCGGTTAGGCGCTGACCCATGTGTTTTGGCACCTAGGTACGGGTCGGGCCTCCCTCAAGCGCCAAGTCAATCGATCCAATTTTGACTCTCTAATCCAATTTTATACATCTTTTGACCTGAATTTTAATTATATTAGCTTAATTGCTTAAGATTATTATAAATTAAAACTCGGGCCTTATAGAAAGTGTCTCGTCAAATTAAGTGATGGGTAGATTAAAAGGCACGGCTTGTACAATACATTATTGATCTTCTATTAGTGAAGCTCCTCCTATTGCAGATGTGGTGATGCAATCGGCCACCAATGAAGCCCCTGCACCACTTAAATGGCCACACAACACTATCGTACTGGGAAATAAGAGGGGAAGTTCTGGGTGAGGGAGAAGACGAGAAGGTAAAGGGAAAGGGAAAATAAGAGGGAACAGGAAAGGGAAGACTCCAGAACAGGGTGAGAGAGAGAATAGAGAGAAAAGGGGAAATAGAGAAATCAGCCCAAATTCCCTTCTGTAATCCAGTACAAAGCAATATATCCTGAGTATATGGTGTGCACGTGTATAACAGAATGTGAGTAAGAGGGCTAACAGCATTCATCCCATATATACTTCTATAACAAACTATATACCTCAGTAATAATAACTCTAATAATAATAATAATAACTATATATAATCCCGGTATTTCTGAGGAGGTTGAACTGTCCGGGAGCTCTTCCGGGGTCTCGGCTGATGTGGTGGTGCCGTAATATCCGCAGCGATGAGGCCGGTAACATTACCCTCCCCATCGAACACAACCTTGTCCTCAAGGTTGAAAGTAGGGAAGTCTTGAATGAAGTCTTGAATGGGGGTAGCCTCTGATGGTAGAGGTGATGGGTCAGTTTCCTAGAGATGGTCAGTCTCATCCGCGGTTTCCTCTGAAACCTCTTCAAAATTTTGAAGCTCAGGTAAAGTTCCTCCCTCCTCTTCAGCCAACATACATAAAAACTTGGGAGGGTTGCAACGATGGCCTGGGGTAAATTTTTCGTCACAATTAAAGCACAAACCTCTTGCTCGCCGGGCAGCCATTTCAGCCGGTGTCAATTTTTTGATAGGTAATTTGGGTGAAGTTGGTCTTACCGTCACTGAAATAGGATTTGTAATGGTTCTGGCCAGTGGTGGCCTATGCCAGCTCGTTCGACAAGCTTCCATCTTTTCCTCCACCAATTTGGCCATCTTGATTGCATCTGGTAAGGTCGTGGGCTTCAACAAGAGAAGTTCTTGGTGGATATCATCCTTAAGACCCAAAATGAAGCAGTTTAATAGATTCGTGGTCGATAATCCTGGCGTCCGGGTCAACAAGGATTCAAACTCCGTCATATAAGCCGTTACCGTTGTTCCTTGTCGCAGTTTGTACAAGGTGGCCTCGGGGTTCAGGTAGGACGATGGTCCGAATCGTAGCTCGAGGTCCCGTGCGAATGCCTCCCAGGAGGATAATTGGTGGGTGGCATGCATCCATTGGTACCACTGTAGTGCGTTACCCGACATGTAAAAGGCTGCCACTGTCAGTTTCTGGTCAGGCAGTGTGTTGTGGAACAAAAAGAACCGTTCAATCTGGAAGAGCCAGCCGATAACGTCACCGGTGAAAAACGGAATTTTGAGTTTGGGGAGACGGATATGCGAAGAAACTTGTGAGTCGGAGTCGGTTGGAGGTGGTGATAGTGGAACCAGGAGTTGCGATGACGGAAAAACTGCTGATAAAAGTGTGAAAGCAGGCGGAGTAGGTAGGAGAGGGGGGTTGGATGTGGGTAGTGATTGTCTTTCCTGGCGATTTAGGGATTGGTGCATCTCAGTGAGGATTCGTTGTAGTTCATTGAAGAAGTGTTGGATTTGTTCGGTGGTAGTGGGAAGGGTAGAGATGCAGTCTGCATGCTCCTTCAATTCCTGCTGGATGCTCGAAATGGATTCATCATGCGCCCTGTACCTCATCGTCATTCCCTCATCCATGGGTCTCAATGAGAGCACCAAAATG
>JAOVVI020011068.1:0-10992 GCA_028571085.2 Nepenthes alata
TACATCTAGAGTTAAATATCCCTTACGTGTATCGGATATTTAATTTAATTAATTTATTTTATTGCTTCCGCTATACTCTTAACGGGGTCGAAACACGCTAGCACCGAAACGTGCTTTTTCATATTATTTTCGTTCTCTTGCATAATTCTAGATTTATAGCGACATTTGATTTTTTTTTTTTAGGGATGTTCTTTTTTTGAGCTTAAGTTTAATTATCCCGAGGTCAATGTAGTTTTAAGGTCAATTGAACACAACTAAAATTATTAACTGAAAATACACAAATGCGATAAAAGACTTAATTTATAGAGTATGGTAAAATATAACAAATTCATTTCTTGAAGACAAACTAGTTAATTCACTTAAGGTCAATCTAGGCATCATTCAAGAATAAACAATATGAGACTTTGTAAGTTGTATTTCTTTCATATATATCTTAATCAAGGTTATTTTCATGAGTTTTGTAGGTGAGCTCTCAAGGTAGTTGATATGGGTGAGAGGATGTCAATTGACATTTATGACGTTTGATTGTTGGAATAGAATAAAGTGGGAATAAAATAATTATTTCAGGAAATATAATATGATTAGAATAGAATTGGGAATTATTATTTTCATATTTGGTTTATAGGAATAGAATAATATGGGAATTAATATTTCATTATTTGATTTGAAGAATAGTACAATGAATAAGGTAAAAATTTATAAAAAATGACTTTCAACTAATATGCAGGTTGCGTGTGGATAAACGCCTACCACCTGGTCTGCAACCTGTTAACAACTTTTTTCACCAACTTTGCAATCTTGCCACCTGCACAAACAGCGTACACAGACTGTAAGTCTGCCACCTGCTCTGCAGTGCCAATTGTCCACAACCTGCTGCCAGCTGTCCACGATGTCCTCGGTCATTGCTGCAGTCAAGTCCCCGGACCATCTGTGTCATTTGGCTATCACAAGAGTCCTCTGGCGTTCCTTGATCTCCAAGTAGTGACAACGACCTCAGACATCCCATATCCTCGGTCGTCACTGTGTACAACCCATATCTCCGGACGCTATTGTGTACTCAGCCATGTCCGCGAGCGATTCCATACTAGTGTCACCAACTAGTAAATTTTTCCTTCTCAAACTCTCCTCAAAGGCGCTCCAATATTTTCTACTCCCAAAATGCTATCCGAAAATCCTCTCTGTATTTTCTCTCCAACCTTATTCGGTCAACCTTCCGTTGACCGTCCTCTACTTTTATCCCGTCAACCTCCCCGTTGAACGTCTTCTCTGCCCGTCCGCCATCCAGTAGTACTCTTGCAGCTCTCAGACGGTCAACCTCCTGTTGACCGGAATCTACAGTTGGTCATTCGCCGGTCAATCTTCATTGACCATCTACTGTTTTCTTCTGGTCAACGTCCCGTTAACTGGAATCAATTTTCCAAATTTGTTCTCCACAAATCCTCTGATGACAAACAAATTTGTTGGGTTACCAACAAGAGAGTGACCAGACCCAACAAACTTTCCCTCACGACCTTGTGGGGAACACCTTCGCCTTTACTTGACGACCGTCATCGCCTACCTTTCGGCAGCTTCCTCTCAATTGGGATCCCGGGGTCAGCTTCACCCTTGGCTCCGCCCTTAGTCCTACTAGCTCCACCCTTGACCCTGCTGGCTCCGCACTTAGCCCTACACAGCTCCACCCTTGGTCCTGCACAGCTCCACCCTTGGTCTTGCTCAACTCTGCCCTCGACCCTGCTGACTCCACTGTGCTTTTACAGTTCCATCCAATTTCACACTAAATGGAAAACTCCCCCACGATAACTCCAGGTACACTTTGAATGTCGCAGACCTCGGCGGCTGCACTTCTGCGACACTTCACTTGGCGGCTTCCCCTTACGACACTTCACTCCATTCCGACAACAAGTCAGCACTTCTGCATGTAGCCTTTTCTGATCAGTACCCTCCGCAAGTAGTCTTTTTTAGGCTTGGGTTGATTTCAGCTATTTCTGATACCATTTGTTAGGGTTTGACATTCGGATCCACCCGATTTGGTAGCACCAGAATACCTAAACTCCCTGTCATCGTTAGCCACCATTTAGTAGGAGTAAGAAACACAAGAGATGCATATTATTTTTTTACGTGAAAATCCTTTCTCAACTAAGAAAAAAAATCACGAGACATAAAGTCTACTAATAGATCTACTATGTAAAATTGTTATATAAACTCAGAGACAGAACACAAACAACAACCCTGGCTCCGCAAGCTTTAGAGACGAAAACGAAGAACAGAGTACGAGAATACAAAGGCCTCACACTTTATATTTCACTCACTACTCTATCTTTTTTCTACTCTTTCTCTCATCACTGTGGTACTCTCTGCTCTCTCATTTTACAAGTGTCCGCACACATGCAGCTGGCTACACAAACCCCTGGCTATACAATCCCCGACGAATGCTCACTCTTGGTGATTTCTCTATCACCCATTATCACTCCCTTCACGCCTTGCACGCACCGAGTATAGCATGCCTAGCATGCATATATATAATGATCTGTCCGGAGACTTTTAACTAATAGGCAGGTTACGTGTGGACAAACGTCTGCCACCTGATCTGCAACATGTCAACAACTTTGCCCACCAACTCTGCAATCCTACCACTTGCACAGACGGCGTACACAGAGTGTAAGTCTGCCACTTGCCCTGCAGAGCCAACTGTCCACAACTTGCTGCTAGTTGTCCATGATGTTCTCGGTCGTTATTGCAGTCAAGTCTCTGAACCATCTGTGTCCTTTGGCCATCACAAGAGTCCTCTGACATTTCTTGATCTCCAAGTAGTGACAACGACCTCGGATATCCCATGTCCTCGGTCGTCACTGTGCACAGCATATATCTCCGGACGCTACTGTGCACTCAACCATGTCCGCGGACGATTCCATACCAGTGTCACCAACTGGTAAATTGTTCATTCTCAACCGATTAACAGGTTGACCGGTAATCTCTCCTTAAAAGCGCTCCAGCATTTTCTACTCTGAAAATCCTTTTCGTATTTCCTCTCCAGCCTTATCCGGTCAACCTTCCGTTGACCGTCATCTACTTTCATCTGGTCAACCTCCCTGTTAACCGTCTTCTGCTACCCATCCGTCATCCAACAGTACTTCTGCAGTTCTCAGACGATCAACCTCCTGTTGACCGAAATTTACAGTTTGCCATCTGCCAGTCAATCTCTATTGATCGTCTACTGTTCTACTCCGGTTAACGTCCCATTGACCGAAATCAATTCTCCGAATTTGTTTTCCATAAATCCTCCGATGATAAATAAGTTTGTTGGGTTACCTACAAGGGAGTGACCAAACTCAACAATAAGTATATTCTAATTTGATGGGAATAGATGACTTACATGCTCTACTCATCCTAACATGATGATATACCCACCTTAATTCAACACAATTTGAGCAGATGTGCTCATCCTTACCATAACTAATGCACGTGGTTACACTTTTTTTTTTTTTTTGTGGGAAAGGTCTCAATAGATTGAGGCATAGGTTGAGTTTTAAGAGGAGCTTCCTTAGACTTATTATTTTTTAGAACAGTTAAAGTGTTCACATTCTTTTCTTTGCTACTCTTGGTAGTAGGAACAAAGGTGGATTTCAAGGGGAGGGTCACTTGAAATATATCATCTTTTTGTTCAAGCCCGTTTTTATTTTTTAGGTGGCTCTTCAAGACCAAGCATATGACTAAGCTTTTTGATGCTACCTAAAAGCATGAGTTGTTGGGCTTAGATTTTTCAAGCTCAATTTTAAGATTTTATCTTGTTCTTAAGAGTTTGCTTTTCTATTATATAAATTTTTTTAAGGCTATTTCCTTTTTATTAAGGTAATTTAAAAAACAAATTCCAATTCTTCAATCCTTTTTAAATGATTTTTGTATATTTATTTTTTTTTAAGGCCCTTACAGTATACTTTATCAAAAATATCAGGTAAGATATTGAAACCATTTTAACCTGGTTGTGAGTGATCAAAATTATGAAATTTCTCAAATATCACATGGCAAGCTCATATAAATGGAGCGATTCCTAGATATAGACGTCTCACTATCACTCTTATGAGCCTTCTCATTAAATTGAGTGGCATTTACATCTTTATTTTTATTTCTCTTGAAATTAGAACACTTGGTCCTAATATAATCATACCCTTGGAACTTAGAAATTGATTCTCTTGGGTTTTCCTAATGTTTGAATCCTTTTTGTTATTTTTTTGGTTTAATGAATTCTTGAATTTAACTTGAAATTTGTGTTGCCTTTCCAAATTTTTTTAAATTGTTTGGAAAAGAATGTAATCCCCTCAGCATTCAAAGGCTTATTTTTTTGAATCATCTCCAGAATATATAATTTATGTGTTTGAAGAGATTTTATAAATTTTTTAATTTAAAATATATCCAGATATTTGCTCTTCTTAATAACCGTAACTTTTAATAAAAAATGCTCAACAAAGGGACCATAAGTATTTTTGGATGATCTACTTTTTTGGAAAATTTTATTCCTTAGCTTAAAAGTAATTATGCCATTTAAGTCGGTTTAAAACTCAACAAATATATCATTAACCATCATTCGAAGTTCCACAAATATTTGTAGCTTAAAGTTTTTAGCTAATTTTATACCTTTATATGAGATTTGTAAATATCTCTTGCTTATTTAGCAATGTCACATAAATATCCATCTAAACTCATCAGATATAGTAGCCATGAAAATGGTATGAATCCCCTTGATATTATTATTGTTATCACTTAACTCTTTTTTAGACCAAGTGGTGATATGTAACCTTTTTTTAAGTTTTGGTTGGAAACTTTCTCTTAATGTAAAATTAGACACATTCATCTAATAATTTAAAAAATACCCGCATATAAATCTTTTAATAAATATAGTTATTTTTATAAAATATGGTGAAAATGATAATGAATGAATCGAGATCAGTTAGACAAAGAATAGCTAAAGATCTAGTACGTCTCTAGTACCACATAAAAGAAATATGTATTCCTAATTGAAAATAATTCAATCCATTTGTAAATTGAAAAAACAAAACTCATATTTGATACACAAAGAAAATTTGAATGTAAATAGTATAAAATTGAGTCATTGATCTCACTTATAAATCATCATCAATGTCAATAGTACAATAATTGTATAGAATAAAGAACACAAATATTAGTGGTGAAGAAAAATATCAAAAGGCAAATAGTTTTTGAAAAAAAAATACTCTGGGCTTATCAAGTTGTCAAATAAAGTTTTTTAATGAAAATCTACTTATAACTTAAGTGATATAGGTACACTAACTTATGCTCGACTTACCCCTAATTAGTGGCTCATACAAAAAACTCATTACTTTACACCCTTTAGCGGAGCGAGCAACTTGCAGATTTTTTATGAACTTTTCTTGGTTGACCCATGAATCTTGGACACTACTTAAACTCTAGAGTCACACCAACTAAAGATTTCTAAAGGCTTATAGGTTAAACAAGCATTTAAAAAGTATATAATATTTTATGATGAGAAATGCTAAGCTTTTTAATATCTCAACACATGATATTTTTGCTTTCATTTTACTTTTCTCTCGTAATCTTGAATTTTAATACTAACAAGAGTAACAACTAGAGAGAATAGCATTTATAGTGGAGGCCAAAAATAGGGTTCAAAACACGATATAGCCAAAACTGTGCATTGGTGTTGAAATGATAGCTATGTATAAATGTCCATCTTACGGGTATAACGCGTACAAATCTATCCAAAATATGCATCTGTCATGTCCCACGTTCTTATTTTTATAATTAATAATTATTATCATGTTAATATGTAATAAATTCTATAATCATACATAGGATCCTTAGAAATACCACAACATTGATAGTATCAACATTGTACTATAGAGTATGCTGTCGGGTCTTGATCAGAAAAGATACCTACTAAAATCTCAAACTCATATCATAAAAATTTATAAAAGTATACAAGATAACCATATAAATTTACGAAAGCTCTAATATCGCTATAATATATTACATTCTTGATATACTTATAAAATTATAAGTTTATACATTATCATTTAAACAAAACTAATTATATCATCACTAAGTACATCATAAAAAATATTTTAATCTTTGCTCTTGTTCATCAGGTATGAACTATTGTAAAATATCTGGAGGGTATGAAAATAGTAAGAGAGTAAGCCATGTACTTAGTAAGACACAATATATTCAAGGATATACATATTTTACTAAAAATAAATCATAGAGATGAATAGAAGTCATGTTATATATAAAAATACATATATATATTTAGAAATATTTTCATAATGCATTCAATTTCTTTTTCTTTTCCTTATATATATTTTTTACTTGCCAGTATATTTTAATTTACATAATTTGAGAAAATAGGGTTAGTAGGCATTACAAACTAACAAAACGGTCAATCGATAAAAGAATTGTCTTCAGTCTATATAATCTAGGGTCTTAACCTCCTTATTATACCCCAAGTTGGGTGGTACATACATATTATATCCCAATAGATGGAGCCTAAAGTTGCCTTTATTTTTTCTAGGCGCTAGGGACAATTCTTCGATTTCTACTGTAATATTCTAAGACATGTTAGAAAATACTATCATTTAAAATAAATTCTTAGTTCGATTTCATTAATTCTTAAAATTATTAGTGGAAGCTTCTATACTTATACTTGATTCTTCTTCTTGATTTTCTCATCCCTTAGGAGAAAATAATTATTTTTTGTGGTATCATATAATCTTCCACTTATACTTAAATTTGATATATATACATAATAAAACCACAATAATGCATAGCGTAAAAATAAAGTCATGTAAATTTTTACATGTGTTGAAATAATTTTTAAGCAAGACATTTCTCGGCTTCCAATTCATTAACCCATTAATTAACCGGTTCATCAACCCCTTACTTATCTAATGCATCAACCGGTTTGGTAATTAACCAGTTTGGTCATTAACCGGTTCATCAATCGGTTTGGCTAATAATGAAATATTGCCAGTTTTAGAAGCCAGTTCATAATTCTAGCCAGTTCACCATCATGTGTAAAATTTTAATGACCGGTTCATCATTTTATAAAGCATTTAAAAATCGGGTCATCACCCTTCATCATATATTGAATTTTCAATCGGTTTGCTGAAGCCGGTTCACTTTCAATTTTAGCAACCGATTCTCATAATGGTCAATCGGTTCATATGATATTTAGCTTATTTACTAACTTAACATACTATATATAATCGGTTCATCAACATATTTACAGCCGGTTCACTCAGAATTTACAAAATAGCCATCTGGTGCAGTGGCCGGTTCATGTACATCATCTGATTTTGGCACTGGTTCAGTAACCGATTCACAATGTAAAATTACTCCTATTATATTTCAGAATCAGCACATAATATTGGATCGATTTATGTAGAATTTTAAATTTTATACTTACCCAGCTCAACATTATATACTGATTTCTTATACCAAAGTCTACATCTGGCCAGTTCGGTAACACATAATTTTCTTTAAACTGAATCGGTCAGTTTTTCAAAAGGGACTTTAGCATCAACTTTATGACATATTAGCTGGTTCATTTAAGTTTGTAAAATAATTTTTATAGGGCTTGGACAGTCAAAAATTTCAGAGAAACCATTAGCATCAGTAGCAGGTCATTCTCAACCGGTTCAGGTAGCTGACCGATTTTATCTTCATTAAACCAACCAATTTTATGAAGAATAATTTTAAAATAGCAATATGGTGAATTAGCCAACTTCATAAAGTTTCTAAATTAAAATTTTTATGGGATAAATCGATCAAATATAGTATATAAAAATCAATATATCAACATAGTGTAGAAACCAACTTTTATGGAACATTATCTGATTTTTGCCTATTCAGCTTGATAGCAGCAAGGAGTTAAAGTATTGGAGTAACAATAGTTGAAGATAATAGCAAGAATTAACCAACAATTAAAGAAAATAACAGTGTTCTTGTCTGAATTAATTTAAAACTTAATCTGAATCCTCAACTCACAACCGGTCTCTCTCTTTTGGTTCTGTTTTCTACCCTCTGTTTGATCTATTTTTCCTCTCTTTTCTCTCCATTTCTTTGTCTCTTTCTTTTACTTTTACTTAATTTATTTAAGGGTTAAACTAGTTGAGTCAATCCGTGATTAAAATTGGAGCTGCCACCTCTTGGTTGAGCTGTCTAATTGCACTCTTTCTTGCTGATTCAGTTCAAATTTGACTGATCTGTTTGCCTCAAAATTAGCCACTTATTAACACATTATTGGAGCCTAAACTTAGTTAGAGTTGATATATGTTTGAGCCTCTAACATGCCGTGTGTCTTCCTCCCTTAATGTGCCATGTGTTACTCTAAATTTTTATTAGTTTATTTGTTAGTGGGGTTAGTGTTAGTGGGTATTAGTTTATTATTGGAATTGGTTAAGTGTTGGCCGTGTGTCCCTCTCTCTAATTTTTCATTACTGTTTTTTGTTAAGTATTTGAAATTAACTAAGTGTTGAGCCATCCCACACTTTGCTAAAATTTTTTAGTGTAATTGTTGCAGCCGGATCCTCTGGTTGATATAATTCAGCTATAAATTTTACTATGCTACTGTTCGGATGATACGGCAACTATTGGCCTGTTACTATGCCGACCGAACTATTAATTTTACCAACTGAGATTAAATTAGTTACAAATTGATCCATCGATTAAATTTTTATACCTTACTGTGTCTTGAAGTAAACCTTAAAATTTTAAACTCATAACATTATTGCTGAAATAAATACATTTAAGGAGTTTCAATCTTTACAGCATCTATACCCCTCATGCATTCATTAAGCGTAATAGTAAACTCTGGAGAGTTCGTCGTAAATTTCTTTTGAGCACAGCTAATAAAAAAAAATTACTTAAATATAACTTGATCGGGGCTATAATTTGTTACAAAAAGTACTCAATATAACATATTTAACATAAACAACACATAATGCATTGTTTGTATTTTTTTTCATTTCAACAATAAAATTTATCTCACCATCTTTCAATTTAATTTTAAATTTGGAAGTGAGCATTTATAACTTTGAATTTTTTTTACCATTTTCATGGATTCATGAGTAGTTTCAAGTATGTTCTAAGCTATTACCAGATGGAGCATTACCTCACACACGTTTATTTATAAATTTTTAGAATGTATTTATGCAAACCTTTCGGTAGGTGAAATTATTCTCATCAAAGTAAAGAAAGATAGATTAAGGACCAAGGTTTAACTTTGATACTAATTGTAAGACTAAGACCACTCTAATTATGTACTATTCAGAGCATTTTAAGATAATGAATGCATAATAAATTTAAATTTATACTATACGTAGATTATATTCTTTTATATATGTAAATATAAATAAATTTTTCACAAAGACAATAACCAATAATAATAATTTTTAGGAAATAAAAGCTAAAATCAATGCACAATTTTGGTAATAAAGTAAAACCTTAAAAGTTCATAAGTTTTTGAAAAAAAATCCACTGAACTTTTTTATCTAGTAAAACAAATGTAATATAAAAATTAATTTATAATCTAAGTAGTATAGACACGCTACATATTAATTTACTTACTTTTGACTTGTGATCCCTATCAAATAACTTTTTACATTTATTTATAACAGTGAAATCAGTTAACTTTCGATATCTTTATTTATTTTGCTCACTCACTGATAAATCTACTTATACTATTGGAATCTAATATCCGTACCTCCAATGCAACAACAAATGCTTGCAGGCTAGAACAAATATTTAAACAATTAAATCTAGAGAGCAAAAGATTTAGTTTTCTTTATCAAATGATCTCTTCTTTGTAAATAATAAAGGCACAAGATTTGCAACTTAGGAAAATCTTATTTATGGTTATAAGAATAGAAGTATTTGTAGAATTGACTGAAAATATATCAAAAAAATGTGCCTTAGCCCTAGTGCACTTCTTAGGTGTAATGGCTTTTGCAAGGCAACATTTGTATACCACGTAAACGCACATTAGACGTAGATATATTAGATCAAATGTGCTCATGCATGGCATAAGCACATATCAGGTATGAGTATACAAAAATTAGTGTGCTCATATATAGTACAGGTGCACATTGCGTATGAATGTATTAAAAAAAATGCGCTCATGCACATTACAGGCACACATCGAATATAGTATATCGGACCAAGTGTGCTCTTGTATGGAATAAGCGTGCGTTAGGCGTGGGATATCAGATAAAATATGTTCATACGTGGAATTGTTGTATATCCGGGAGGAGTTCTTATTTAATAATGCTCAAACATCCTTTAAATAATCTACAATCTTAATCACAAAATATTGTCAATAAGAAATATTTTTAATAGTATGCATTGTGATAGTCATGCTAATTCAATTGTAATACCAGTTTGTGTTAGGATTGTGATATCCTAGAATGGTTTGGGTTGAAATTGGTCTTGATGTTGAAAGGCCATGTTCACCTTATGATTTGAAGGAGGAGATTGTTCATGGTTTGATTAAACCACAAGTGGATTGTGAGGGTGGAGTAAGAGAAGGATTTTTAAACCACCTTAAAAATCATTATGTTCAATTCTCTTTATATCTCTTTACATTACTGTATTTTCGCTATTCTGTCGATCTACTTATTTGCTTTAATCCTGTGCTCATTTGAGCAGTTGAGGAGCTAAGACTAGTTTTATTTTTTCTATCACTAAAGAGGAATAAATAACTTAATTTATTACTTATATATCATGCAGACATTAATTATCTCACCATGTACTTGTTGGGATTCGACCTAAATATACGTAATCCGGCGCAGCGAAAAAAATCTAAACCTTCTATCAAATGTCAACCACCAAATTTATGAGTATAAAAAATATAATAATATATAACGCTTTTAATGTGGATAACTCTTTTCAATTAAGAAAAAAATTACGGAACAAATTCCAAATAAATTCACTATAATAATAATA
>JAOVVI020011071.1:0-12799 GCA_028571085.2 Nepenthes alata
AGTTTATTAACTCGGAATAAGTACTCATCCTGAAAACAGAATCTGTTCGTGGTATCCAAGTGCCCACACTGTATAGCAAGGAAGATTTTACTAAAATCAGGGCAGGATTCATATTCTTTCTTAGGTCTTTCAAAGCTAATGATTTTAACTTGAACGATAGATAGTAAGGTCAAGCGGCGGCTCAAGGCATCAGCCATTTGGTTCTCAACTCATTTCTTGTGCTTCAAGACAAAAGAATAGGCTTGTAAATACTCAATCCATCGACTGTGCCTATAATTTACTTTCTTCTGTGAGTTAAGGAACCGAAGAGTTTTATGATCCGAATAGAGTACAAATTCTTGAGGTAGCAGGTAATGGCGCCAATAACATAAGGCTTGTACGACAGCATACAACTCCTTATCATAAGTAGAGTATCGCCATTTGGCATCATTCAACTTTTCACTAAAGTAGGCAATTAGGTGGCATTCTTGACTAAGAACTCCTCCTAAGTCTGCACATGACGTATCACACTCTACCTCAAACACTTTGGAGAAATCAGAAAGCCACATGACGAGAGCTGTTGTCATCCTTTCTTTAATGAGTTTGAAAGCTTTGGCAGCATCGGGAGACCAGGTGAAGTCATCCTTCTTCATGCACTCAGTGAAGGGATCCATGACTATACTAAAGCCTTTGATGAATCGACGATAGAATGCGACCAAGTCGTGGAAACTTCAAACTTCATGGATAGACTTACGTTCCGACCAATTTATGATTGTCTGAATCTTTCTAGGATCGGAAGAGTCCCCACTAGAAGAAACAATAAAGCCCATGAATGTCACTTTATCTGAGAAGAATGAACATTTCTTCAGGTTAGCAAATAAGCTTTCTTTTCTAAGAGTAAGAAAAACCTGGGTGAGATGTTCTAAATGTTGCTCCTTAGTTTTACTGTAAATGAAGATATCATCAAAATAAATCTCTAAGAACTGTCCCATGAAAGACCGTAAAGCCTGAATCATAACCCTCATAAAAGTGCTTGGCGCGTTAGAGAGCCCAAAAGACATGACCAACCATTCATAGAGGTCGTCCTTTGTCTTGAAGGCTGTCTTCCACTCATCCCCTGGACAAATTCTGATTTAATGGTAACCACTCTTTGAATTAATTTTGGAAAAGATTGTGGTACTGGCTATCATATCTAGCAAGTCATCAAGTCTAGGAATGAAAAAACAATATTTGACGGTGATTTTATTGATTGATCTACTATCAACACATATTCTCCACCCATCATTCTTAGGTGTTAAAAGAGCGAGTACCGCACAGGGACTCATATTTTCGCGAACAAATCCCTTGCGAAGGAGTTCTTCAACTTATCTCTGAAGTTCAGCATGTTCGGTGTGAATTATCCTATAATGAGAGAGGCTTGGGAGTACACACCTGGAACGAAATCAATGGCATATTGAATTTCACGAAAAGATGGTAAGTGATTGGTAATGTCCTCAAGGAAGATATCTTGAAAGCTTTGGAGAGTCTGACAAACCTCATTAGGAATTGGTAGGGAAGAGTGCGGAAGGGCTACGAGGACGATAACAGCAAACACAACTGACTTGCTAATAGCGGCTCATTCAAATGCTGTGGGACTAATAATATGTAATCCTTTGGTCGTTACCACAATCCTTTCTTTGTTGGGAGTCGTCGGTTTTAGGGGTAGGGGTAGAGCCGAATCTTCTTTCCCTTGTAAACAAATGAGCAGGAATTAGAATGACCTTGGATTGTTACATCCAAGTTCTAGAGCCAAGGGCGCCCAAGAATGATATAACCCACGTCCATTGGAATAACGTCACACCAAATGTGATCTTTATATTCTAAAAACTGAATGGGTACAAGACAACGTTCTTTGACGGATATAAAAGACGCTGTATGGACTAGGGTGTGGGATCGTCTTTAATCCCAAGCGAGAAATAGTGTTAGCAGATACCGCGTTGATGCAACTACCGCTATCCACAATTACCTTGTAAGCTTTCTCATTCACTTTGATGTAAGTGTGAAAAATAGCGTGACAACGCCAATGTGCACCGTACAACGCCCAAAAATGGTGCATCGAGGAAGGAAGAACTAGAGTCTGGATGGGAGGGAGTAGGCCGAATGCAGCTCACATATATATCAAGGTCATTATCATTCAAGTCATCAAAGTCCGTTAATTTGGGTTCATAGACTTGTTTTTCAAATGATTCCTCATTTATTTCATTTTGTCCGTTAATTAATAAAGCTTTACTCGGATATTTGGAATAAATATGCCCAAAACCTTTACAGTTGAAACGCTGTAACTGAGAATTTCTTTTCAGGGCTTCAACTTCCTTTCCACGAGCTTCCCTTGTAGGGACAACGGTGGAGAGAGGGGTTCCTAAGACAGACTTAGAATTGGTGGCATAAGGGTGTGATGTGGATTGACGATACGGTATCCTAAAAATTAACTCAAAGTCTCGAGCCAAATTATACGCATGGTCCAAAGTCGTAACTCCACGAAGGACAAGTTCTCTCTTAAGATACTCGTGTAGGCCTTGCCGAAACCTACTCAACATCATAGTCTTAACCTTAATGATGTCACATCTCATTCAAAAATCATCAAATAGAGTCACATACTCAGTTACGGATCGATTACCCCGTCGAAGGGCATTCCACTGGTCGAGTCAGTTGCTACTGTAGGAGCAGGGTAAGTACTTCTCTTAAAGGCGTTATTTCATTTCAGCCAAACTTCGAATAGGGGTGGCTTGACGCTTAATCAAGAGGTCCTCAACACTTTCCCAATATAATTGGGCGTTTCCGGTCAACTTAAGGCTAGCAAATTGAACTCTCCTATCTTCTAACACGTCATACCATTCAAAGAAACGATCCATATCTCAAAACCATTGAGTGAAAACTCGGGAGTCCAAATAGCCGTCAAAAGTAGGGGCATCCGGTTTGATATTTTGGAAGAGGTGGTCATTCGGATCCCGTTCATGATCATGGTCTCGGGGTCTAATTACGTTGACGAGGGGCTTGACTACCTTATCTGCGTCGGTAAATCTTATTATGGGATGCGTCAGAGTTGTTAACATCCGACGAGTGAGGCCCTATTTCCAAAGTCGCAATTCGATTTGCGTGATCCAAATTGGTTTGACAAGTCGTAGCCAAGTCAGTTTGAATGGCTATAAGGTGGTCATGCAATTGTTGTTGATGGGAAGCTAATTAAGCTAATTGTTGACTCAGAGTTTCAAATTGGTCAGAATCCATGATTAGGTTAGGGATAATAACGGGAATAATTCGACCACTTCGCAAGCAAGTACATACAACACCAATACAATTAACGGAATTGAGATCAATAAACAATTTAGACAATCCAAGTCAATCAATTTGTTTTTTTTTTTTAAGATTTTGTATTGTTCAAATCATGCAAACTAGTATTGCTAATCTATTAAAAGTATAAAGCAAATATCAAGTGCAATCAGGGTGTGTCAAACGTAAGGTAGTGAAATGACGTGAAAGAATTTTTACTTTTTATTTTTTTATTTTTTTTGGGCAATAAAATGACACACATAGATAAAACTAAATACTATTAAAAATAAATAGAATATATGACCCAAAAAGAAAATGGAACAAGCACACCTGGAAATGATCTGACCCACTTGTTGAGGCTGCCTCGAAGATGATCTGACCCGCTTGTTGAAAACTACCTTGCGATGAGGATATGCTACTGTTTGAATTTTATCGACTATTTTGTTTCTCTTTTTTTTTTCTTTTTTTTTAACTTTTTTTTTCTCTTTTTTTTTTCTTGGTTATTGTTTTCCTTTTTTTTCTTTGCTTTTATTTCACGCGCCTTTTGTGTTTAATGTTTTCGTTACCCTCCTTGACCTCAAAGTACAGACGCAGAGAGAAGGAGGAGAGGCGGCGGCTATGACGGTGACGGTGACGGTGATGAAAGTGACGACGAAGACGAACACAAACGAGGATGTTGACGCGAAGATAACGAAGATGCAAACGAAGAATCAGCTCAACCCGATTCGTGACTTCTCTCTCTTCTCCCTTTATTTGGCTTTTTTTTCTCTGAAGGAAGGTGCATGGTAGGGTTTTGGGTCGGTCGCGGCTCGAGCGTGTAGGTAGGTTTGTTTCGGTGATGATGGTGGAGTTGGGTAGCGGGGTGGTGGTCGGTTAGGGATTTAGGGCACAGGGTGGCGATTGATTAGGGTTTAGGTTGAGAGGGCGATGCAGATCTCGGAAGATTTGGGTGGTCCTTTGGGTATGATTTGGCTTGACGTCGACTAGAGGGTTGGAGGTCGTGGTGGTCAGTGGGGATGTGGAGAAGGGTTTCAGCGGCGACGGGTTCTGCCTCCGGTTGTGGTGGTGGCGTCGACTGTGAGTGTTTCGTCGGCGTTGGCTGCTGCTTCGAATGGCACTGCCTCCTTAGTTGAGGCAGGGATGTAGATACACGAGTTTCTGCTTCGGTTCGTGCTTCTCTGGTGCCTCTCACTTTTTTTTCTTTCTTCACAGAGACAATGCTCGTCTCTCTCACTCCTCTTTTTTTTTTTTTCAAAACAGAACACTTTTTTTGATAGAGGTGGTACTAAACAAAAATCACCTCTTTTTTTTTTTTGACAATATAAAGAGGTGGTGGGGGTGGAGATGGGACTGCCGACAAAAGCACATAAGACCTTTGTAGGATAGTGGGATAGTGGAGGTGGTGGTATGGTGGGTTGCTAGTTGCGGGACGTTGGGTGGCTGGTTATTAGGTGCAGGAAGGTATTATTGCTGGCGGCAAAAAAAAATATGATTTTTATCTCTGATACCAATTTGATATAGGAAGGAGGAAAAAAGTAGAGAGAAGAGCAATAGAGGGGTCGAGCCAAGAACAAATACTAGAAGGGTAGAGACAAGAAAGATCAAACCAAGTGGGAGAGGGGAGAAGTCACGAATAGCAGATTGCATTTGATTTCTCCAAACATTTATTCATCAATCATTAATTTTTCTAAACAATAGAAATAAGTATTCTTATATAGAGAACCCGATACTTAAGCAAATTGAAAACAAAATCATAATCAAATAATTTCAAAAGTTGTAAGAAAATCAAATGAAAAATAAAATCAAATCTGAAAATAAAATCAAAACTAATTTGGAAGGCAGATAAAGTGAATCTTTGTCTCAGATGTCCGCATCAGAAGTGCTTGTCAAGAAAAAGAAGCAGCTAAACTAAGACAAAACTAAGACACATAAAGAAATTTAAATATAACACTTGCCATGCATATAACGTAATAGAGGAGGTCAGTGTCACAACACAAGGAGGCTACTATGAGCAACATAACATCACATAAATAACTAAGCCTCCTGAAATCAGGTGCAACAGATTGTACTGAATCAGCTGAGGCACATTTTTCTGGTAAATAATTGGGTTGCTGCTGCTAGGCTTCTGGTGAATGACTGGTATGTTAGGCTGAGACAATTGGAACACATCATCTCAGATCAATGGACAATAAGGGACCGAAGACAGCAAGGCAACCACTCAGCATTAGCAGTAAGCTCAACAAGGACATCACACCAAGAATAGAGGCCAAGGATTACAACTGATTCTTAAGTGGTTAATAGCTAAATAACAACTTGGAATCAGCTAGATTAGTTGTTATCTGTTGTAGAGATTTGTTATGAATCTGTTACTGATTTGTCACTACTTACCAATGCCATTAAAGCAGATATTAACAATCAATTAAAGTATGCAAGAAGTAAAACAACAAGCTACAATAGCTTTACTCCCAAATCTCTCTCCTTACTTCTCCAGTCCTCTCTCTGCTCTCACAATTCTCTCTTCTCCTTTCACTCAATCATTCTGTCAGAAATCAGTCCTTGCGTTCAACTCTCCTCTAAGAATCATCACAATTGGTATCAGATCAGCAATCACCCTGTCCATATACCCGCACCACAACTGTTTCTTCTTCTCTTCATTTCACCAAAAGAAGTCTGCAATACTTCTTATTGATGTTTTATTGCAGCCACCAATAGAATTCCGCAAGTGGCCGAAATTCTATAATCTGGAATACTGCACATCTTGTACAGCTCCTGCAGCTGGTTCAGAAACAGATTATGATTCAGAACCATATTCTAAATGTTGCAGTTCCACAACAGATTCTGATGAGCCAAACTCTGCAACTCCATATTCATGTGCTGGATACGTTTATGCAATTTTGGTTTTGAACTTTGATTTTTCGTTTTAGGTTCCCACAATACTTGGAAATTCTGCATCCCCAATTTACAATATAATTTCATATTTCGGGTTTATAAAATGAAAAACTGCTCTTCATTCTGTTTTGGGTTCTGAAATTCTAAAATTGTTACCACTTTCTTTGATTCCTTGACAAATTGTGCCTTGCCCTTCAAATTTGAGTTTCATATTCCTTCTGTACTCTTGCCAACAACTCAAAAAATAAAATTTAAATTTTGACTTGAATTTTTCTCCTTGCATGTACAAGTACTTCAATTTTGATTCCCTTCCCATAACCAGACCAGAATTCAGAGACCATCCTACAATTTTATCCAAAAGAATTTAGAACGTGCGGTATCCCATCACAAAGCAAGTTCTTCATCAAGTCTTTGCACCTATTGGCTCTATTGAAGGATTGTTCTTCCACAAGAATCATCGAAACTTCAAGCCTTCTTCAACATTATTCATAGCAATAGGTAAGAAAGGCCTCTAAGGCCTTGCTTCATAGAAGAATAGGTATCTCTATGACCAATGTTGTTATGTGAATATTCAGTTCCCAACTCTTGGTATGACCCACAATCTTAGTCACTTTCCCGTTGTACAAATCAATCACTTGTACACTTCAGTGACTAACAAAATACTAAATCATGTCTATAAACATCATGGAGATGTTGAGGACATTATCTTGTCCAAAAATGCAATGGGTTCTAAAGCCTTCGTTGTATTTAGATCACTTTCAAGTGCTGTTAATGCCAAGAATAGGCTTTATCAAGGATACAAATTTGAAGGTTGTCAAATGGTTATACAATCTTGGATACATGATCAAATTCAGGTGAATCACAAAGAAAGGGGTATACCAATGCAACTGCAGGAAATATTAGAAGGAATTGGATGTCTGGATCATCCATTCAGCAAGTATGTACATGTGAACCTATTTATTATCCCAAGGATGCTTGGAAGCCAAAGAAATGAAAAAAATAATGCAACAAAGACCCCACAGCACAATTCTAGAAAGACTTCGAAATTGGGACACAACTCCGCATACAAATTGTAGTCAGAAGCATCAGTTTTTACCAAATAAGGAAAACACCAAAACAACACTGTAACATCCTCCTTGAACCTTCCTACACCATTAAATTCAACCATTTCACACAGTTGTTTTGCAGTCCATAAAATTCAGGTCCCAATAATGGAATAACCTCTTCTAATATACAACAAACAACTTGGCGCACAGAATTATCTTCCACAGCACCTCCAAAATCATTGGCAAATATATTACCTTAGGCTGGACAGGAGCATAACCTGGCTTAGATACCATCTTGAATGCCATCAATTTGCCAACAATAGAAGTCTAGGATGCCCAGATTCTTGATCCAAAAGGCATCACCAAAATCAGTACTCCTACAATAAAGCCAACATGCAAAAACCTTTTTCATGTGGTCATCTTCACCTACTACAATTTTCATTCCAAGATCAAAGGAAAAATCTTTCTCAACAAAGCATTCTCCCAAGTACAAGCATCTATTTTAACATCCTCAACATGACACTTCTTTTACTTACAAGGACATTTAGAGGAACTGCTGCCATTGTATGATTGAAGAATAATAACACGGAATAGTAGTAGTTATAGCTAGTCAGTCAGCTAAAAGCGCAAGGTTACCAATCTGAGGAATAACTCAACAAGATAGTAACAGAAACACAACAAACAGCAGTTACAGTAGCTGCATGTTTCAAACTAACACAGAGGGCTCCAATTGAATCTGGTTGTGAAGGCTAATTGAGTTGATAGAAGATGAGGAAGAAAATAAGGAACTAAAGAAGAAACCTAACACTGGAATAACATAATAGTAAAATTTTAAGAGGTGAAGAAAACAAGAAATTGTTTGAAAGTCAATAATATACTCAACTAGAAGATAACAATCATAACAGGTTGGTTGAACAAAATGATAGTTGAGGGATGAAGGTATAAAGAGGGTGGCCCAGTACCCTAGGCTTTCTGAAATGGCAAGATCAGTATGTGGAAAGAAAGGGGGGAAATTATAGTAACAAAGGCTAGTTCAAAGTTGTATAGAAAAAGGGGGAAAAGAAAATTAATTAACTAAAGAAGGTAACACTTGATTAATATAAACAAAATTTGTAAGAGGTGACGAAATTTGGGGGAAATTGCTAGACAGTCAAATAATATAAAAGATCCAAGGATGGACTCAGTTATAAATCATATACGGAAAAGAACTGTAAAAGAATTCATTTTATGAAATCAACTAATATTGCATCATATACTTGTTTGGTTATTTCCTATTCTTCATGTAGAAGAATAAGATGTTTTGCTTATTATTACGGTATGAAAACAGTGGGCTTGCATAATCTAAATCATGAATCCTATCCTACTAACCACCACAGAACCAAGAACATATGAGCGCTGACACCAATACCTTACTTTTGATTTCGAAAGTATTTTTGAGAGAGATTGACAAGGTTTTCCACCATGAGGAGTGTTCACCATGCCATCGATTTTGTGAATCGAGCAACATTATGAGCTTTGCCCACTTAATGCAACCAGCAGAACATACAAAATGCCAAGAAAGGAGGTGGCATTGACTACTAAAAGCTTGATGCATCCAAGTAATAGGCCACCAGCTATCTCATCTGTGCTTTCACCTAAAAGGATGATTTTCAGAGGAAGTGCATGGACGGTAATTAGTAGTATTATAAGGAAGTTTCGTTATCTCTGATTTACAGATGATATGCTTCATATGCTGTGGTCCAATGTGATTCCCAAAATTGATTTGGGTCGCATAGACTGTCCAACACATTTAACACGTGGATTTCAGTAAGAAAAGGAAGTTCGGAATCTAGTTAGTTCAGCAACATTATGAGCTTTGCCCACCTAATGCCACCAGCAGCACATACAAAATGCCAAGAAAGGAGGTGATATTGACTACTAAAAGTTTGTTGCATCCAAGAGATAGGCGACCTACTATCTCACCCTAGCTTTCACCTAAAAGGATGATTTTCAGAGGAAGTGCATGGATGGTAATTAGTAGTATTATAATCAAGTTTCGTTTTTCCTCATATTCAGATGATAGGCTCCACATGCTGTGGTCCAATATGATTCCTAAAATTGATTTGGGAAGCATAGACTGTCCAATATATTTAACACATGGATTTCAGTAAGAAAAGGAATTTTGGAACCTAGTCATTTCGGCCCATCTGAAATATGAATTTCTCACGCAACTTCCTTCCCATTTGAATGTCGCTTAGTTGAAAATTCAACTCAGCCTGTCTATTCAACAGTATAAGAACTTAGCAATTGGTTCAAATGCAATGGTTGGGATTTTGTTTATCTGAAGATCAACAGTTTAACTGCATATATCCAAACCAGATTTGACAAACCGGGCCACATACACCAGCGCAACCATGAACCACAATTGAGGTTGTATTACCAGAACGCTGTATCTCGAGCAAGAATTTGGAACATAAAGTAGTTGATGTGGTGATATGAGAGATGAATCCCTTGGTCTAATAGAAGTCGTGGTCCTAGACACAGCTGAATGTGGGATGAATATATAAAGATAAAGATCAAGATAAGTCAACAGACCTGGTTTGTGCTAATTAGGTACAAATGGAAGCCAGTAAGTCCACCAACAAACCACAAAGATATAAAACAGTAGGCCATTAGTATCACAGATGCTGGTGATTCCTTCATTGCCTTCCAAACCTTGCCATGGTGATCATTCATCAGCACCTTAATGTACAAAGCTGACATGGCAAACACATAGAGGCAAAGGACAGTTGCAGAAGAAACGAACATGAAGAAGTAACGATAATTCCGCTGCATGAAAAGCACATGAAGTTAAACCCGTAACATTGATTATTCCATACCAAAGAAAACTAGAAGCAACTCAGATAATCAAATAAGTTACCAGTCCAATGCACTGGCCCACCCATGGGCAATGGTGATCAAAACGCTCTACACAGTTGTTGCAGATGGAGCAGTGAGAACAACGTGGAGGGCGATATAGCATGCATGTATCGCAATACTTTACCTTCACAGGAACTCCATTAACCATAACTTCTTTTATACGAGGAAACTGAAGCCCTGGTGTTTGTCTTCCACCACTTTCAACAACAGAAGAATCATAACGGAACTCTTCCTCTGGTGGATGTGAATTACGTGGTATAATACCTGGATCTCTAGCTGAAGTACGAAGCAGCAATAGCAACACCTAATGGATCAGTAAAATGAAAATATGAGCCATCACATTAAGAGACTAGAGAGAAACTAAAATGGAACAGCCATAAGAAAAAGGTCAAAGGATCCAACACTTCAATAAAAGCCAGTGACTTTACCAATGAGTATGCAAAATCCCACCACAGAAATTGGCATAAAAAAGGTTTAATTTATTGGATGAACCGGATTTATCCAAGATTACTACTTCCAGGAATGACAACATCAATATACGAATTATATATGAGGAAGAAGTATGGAGTCCGTAGGGATAAATGACTTACATATATAGTAAAAACAACAGCTGCCACCAGAATTGCGTATCCGGCATCATATGAAGCAAAGTGATGACGAAGGTGCCAGGCTACAAATATACAGAAGATGACAACCGGAACAATGATCAGCAACAAGGTTACAAGCAGCGATCTTGCATCTGGACCAAATATTAGCCGTCCACCACAATAGAATTTCTGCATAAATAGCCAACAATGTCAAAATGCAGATCATCTCATAATAAGAAATTGGTTTCGAACACATTTTGGGTAATTGTTAGGCAAAGAACAGTCAAATACTCACTAGGAACAACATAAATCAAAAACACATCTCTTTCTCCCAACGAAAGGACAAAGAAAAGGTAAACAAAAAAGTTACGTCTGCCACATGAGAAAATTAAAAACATATAAAGCAGTACTAAAACATAAGATAATAAATATAAATATTTGTAAATATTTAGAAGCTATACCTATAGAAGATAACATGAGGGAAGGACATTTAAAGTAGTTCGGGTACTTAAAACATAGTCCAAAGGAAACAGTAGTGAGAAAATATGAGTTAGTTATGATTGGAGGAATGAAATGAGGAGGTAGACCTAGGAAAATTTGAAGTGAAGAAATAAAAAATACAATTTAAAATTATTTATGATCTCAGAAGTTACTGTACTAAATCGAGTGGAACAGCGATAACAAATTCATATAGGCGACCCCATTGAGTGGGACATAAGACTCTATTGTTGGAGTTCTATGAAACAATAATACTAACAGCTGGGAGCACTCTGTCCCATCCTACCAAGTATCTAAGACATTTCAGCCAACTACAAGCTTTTCTGTGATCTTGGTCCAGCATATTGTGCTGTAGAATAGCCAAATCCTTAAAAGGCCAGACAACATGCATTAGAGAAGCAAACATAATTCATAATGACAACCTACCTCATTATAACAAACCTTGAATAAACTGTCAGCATATATATCCCAATAAAACTGATGATTGACCTTCTCTATAATGAAGTTAGTATCTCAGAGGGAAAGGAGGAAAGATTTGACCAAGTGGCTTACTGCTCCATGGGGACATCCTTAGTCAGAGAAACTAGACAATGAGGAAGCTAGACAAGAAACCGTAACTACCAAACAGCTGTGGCCACAAAGAATCAACAGAAAAATCACCTTTTGCATAGATCTGAGTTATTCCATAAATAATGGGAATAAAATGCAACGTAAAACAAAGTTGTGTTAAAACTAGTAAAATATGGTCAAAAGAAACAGACATGGCTGACAGAGCCATAGAAGAATACATCGCCACAATAAAATTCTAGTCAACATTGCTGCACTAAGATTACGGCATCCCTCTATCAGCATGGAGGAAGAACTGACAGCACATAATGAATGAGGAAAAGAAAATGTTACGTCTTAGATCCCGAGTTCCAATTATTATCTGCTTAATCCTTAATTATCTTTAACCATATTTTAGATCGTTAATTATCCGAAATTTATTTTTCTTTTTCATTCTACTAAGCAAAAACTTAAATATTTTGTCGGAACGTATCCTGACATAACTTCACAAATAGACAAAAAACCTGAATAAATATAGGTCAAATCATAGGATTCAAAGTGCCACACCTGACGGTGGCTCTGAAAACCAACAAACATGACCTTGACCATATGCAGGGAGAAAGTATCCATTATAAATTAGAACAACTAAAATCACAGCCCAACTAACCTACCAAATTCAACATAAACGGAACAAAACAAACTGAAAACTGATGTTCTCATGGAACATCAATACAAAACTGATATTCAAATCCTGAACTACTTTCGGACAGCCTTCTCCCGGTCCAAAATCACTTGCAAGCATGCCCGAGCACTATAATCTAGAAAGTTAGTGAAAATCAAAGCAAAAGTAAGCTAATTACTCAACAAGCATGAAATTTTCATAGTTGAGCATATATACAAACCTCAAAAACACACAAGAATAAAACATCACCAAAATCAAAAATAATGACATAATTTCATAAACATATCATGCATATTTTGAAACTGATGATAAAATTTTCTTTTTTAACTGTGTATCAAATAAATATACTCAAATCATACAAACAT
>JAOVVI020011072.1:0-12799 GCA_028571085.2 Nepenthes alata
GAGGACGGCTCCCTTTCGTTATCCTCGATTACTACCATAATGTTCTAAGGCATGCCGGAGAACTTTATCTCCCAGTGTTAAAGTCCAATCTTATTTATCTTTTCATAAGGCGGGTTCACTTTTTTCTTTTGTTCACATTTCGGACGGGCACAAAACTTTTGGTCGACATATTATAAAGCTGATTTCAAATTCATTTTTCTTATTCCGGTCAAGTAAAAAGACTTTCAGTCGACCTGAAGCCGATTTCAAATTCATAAGTCTCGTTCCGGTCAATAATCTTTTATTATGACTCAAGGCCGGTTTATTTCTCCATTTTTATGCAACTCAAGTTCAATCATAAGTTGAGCAGAAAACGAAAAGTAGAAAGCAGCAAGCATGAATTAATCATAAAATCATAATTATATTTTCAGTTCAATCGTAAAGCAAGCATGACGTCAGAGATGCAGCTTATCAAGTAGTAATTAAAGACGGTAAGTCTAATACACTACATGCTGAAGCATTTAAATCTGGGGAGAACACTTGTAGTTTTCAACTTGAAACAGAAGTAAAATCTGAGTTAAAAGAGAAAGGTACACTTGTATTAAAATATTATTACAATTTACGCTTGAAAAATGAGGGTACACTTGCCTGAATGTTGACCGCCCACTCTGACTAACTCGAAGCTTTTCTCTTTCTTCACTTCTTACCCTCCTTCCTTGCCAAGAATTCCACACCGGTCCATCATCTGGAGCTCAGTATATAAAGATGAGGGATTAGGTGGAGTAAGTGTGGTGGGTTTCCTATTTGGTACTTCCTTTCGGGGGTTAGGTGGGAGTGAGTAGGGTGAGTTATCTACTTGATACTTTCATTTAGAAGGTCAACGGGGTAGTTCACTTGTTCTAATTAGATTGTGATCTAGTTGGGATCTAACAACAAAGTTGGCTCTTATCTTCTGAATTCGGTAGTCAATTCTAACTGGTCAACATTTTCTCCAAGGTCGATCAACTTTTTCGGTCAACGCTTCTTACGTGGCCAACTTTTACTCAAAGCCGGCCACCGTTTCTTTTCTCTTATTCAAAGTCGGTCAATATTTCTAAAAATTGGTCAACCTTTCGATCAACCTTTCGGTCAATATTTTGACGCCGGTCAACGTCTTGACACCGGTCAACGTCTTGACATCGATCAATATTTTAACGATAGTAGGCCTTATCAGTTAACGGAGTAGTCGAATGAGAAAAGGAATGTGTATACTTCCACACATTCTAAGGCACTACCCATGCAATTCAAACACCTCGTGGTGAGTAGTTTACCTTTAACCCGATAACGAGACCATAAACATATGCCATCATAGTATTTCTAGTGGCCCAGGAGTATTCATCGATCTAATACTATAATATCTTAAGGCATGCTAGAAAATATCACTATCTGATATACAATTTCCTTGGTCCAATTTCATGGTTGCTTATTCTTAAGGGAAATTTCACGCTTATTCTTAACACAAAGTTCTCACTCCCTAGAGAACGATTCATCAAACTTAACAAATTATGAAATTTTATTCTTATACTTTGCATAATTTTCATATTTCTTTGGTGCAGATATAGATCATCATTTTCTTGTGAACTTAAGTATTCACATGGCTTTAAATACATGCATAAATTAACATAAAGTTTAGAAAAAAAATTAGAACATCCTTACCACGTTTAGCCAAATAAAATTTTGTGACTTCTAGACAATAAATCCCTTCACAAAAAGTCTCCAACATAATTTTTGAAATATATAAAATAACATATACAAGATACATGTGAATAAACACCAAATAATCATGATAATGATGTTCATAAAGTTTAGATTATAATTTTCTGAATTCAAATTATATACAAATTCCAAAATAGTTGGGCAAAATGACAGAGCTTGGGGATAGGGTTTTCATGAAATACAATACCTCATAAAACTTTAAAATAGAACACAAAATTAACATATAGGTATGCTTAAGACATGAGTATTATAAAATACAAGTTTAGATAGATATTTGAATAAAAATACTCAAAGGAAACAGAATAAAAAGAGCAATAAGAGAAAGAAAAGTATATAAGTGCACTTGTCTCGATCCAATTTATAATATCTTTAACTAGCTTTAAGCCGAAAACGGACTCGAGTGCCTCAATCTTCTCCTTCTCTCTCTTTTCCTCAATGCTCTCTCTCTCTCCTCTCTCTAGTCTGATGAAAAATGGAGAAAAGAAACTTCGTGCATGCCTAAATAGGTAGACTGGCACTCTAGCGCCAATCAGGCGAGCATCAGGTGCAACAGCACTAGAATGGGAGCTTGAGTGTGCCGCCAGTGTGCATTAGGCGGATACACACTGGAATTGGCACCTCCTTCTGGCGCTCGAGTGGCTGACAAGCGCTACTCCATTGGAATGTGCATCCCGGTGCCACCTCTGGCGCCCTATGGGCATTCTCTCCTTTCATCCTATTCTACTTCCAAAATTTAGTTTTCGTATACATTAAGCCTAATTTTGATTATAGTAACTTAATTACTCCTAATTATTATATTTTAAAAACTGAAACCTTATAAAATCGTTATAAGAAATTGAACGAAACTAATATATTTAGATATTCTAATATTTTTATACAAACCTAAGAACTACATTTATCATCTATGGGTAACAAAAGAAAGTGATATTTGACCCGATTATAAGTAGTAATATATAGATGTCCCACATATTAGTCTAAATAGTAACAATTTGGCCTAATATTATCGAGAGTACATATAATCCTTTCTCAAAACTAGTATTGTGGTACTTGATTCTCAGATTTGGAATATTTTAGATTTTTAGTATTTTTCCAATACTGGATTTTGACATTTGAGATTTTCAACCCTTGAGATTTGCTTGATACTAGGATTTATTCTATTTATAGTATTTGAACTTTGCTTTTCCAGACTTTGGTTGATATATTTTTAGACTATATGGAATTCATATGCAGCTTAAGAATTTTATTTACAAAATCACATTTCAATATGAAATAATTAGATGTTTGATATAGTTAAACTTTTGGTTTGTAACAGATTTACACACTTGTTTTATTGTTTCTACTCCTTTGTTTTGATTTATAGATTGTATGGCATTCACTATTGCTTTTTCTTAGGGTTCATATAATAGACTATGGCTAGTGTTTGATGTCCAGATAGGTAGTTCGAAGAGATCATATAGTTGATGTCATGATAATTATCCATAGTTTTGATTATTTTACCAGATCTCATCCGATATTGGGTTTTACATATGAATTGTTCTCTTTGTGGTCCCTAATAATAATGTCAGGATTCAATTATTGTCACTATTTATTACATGCTTTTGGATCGGGGTTCATAATACATTCTATCCAAACCACATATGAGCGCTATATTGATACACATTGAGCATCACTCAATTTATCCAAAATATGCATAAATGTTATACAAGCACGCATCAGGTACTCCCAATCTGTAAAAAATACGCATGAGTACAACAAAGGTGCACCTCATTACTGTGGCTTTTGTCTTGGATACACATGAGTGTGAGTCAAGCGTTCTTTATGCACTAACCTAATTTCCATGGAAATAAAAATTTTTCTCAATATGCATTATGTAATTATTTTCAAATTAATATAAAATTATTCTAAAAAAGTCATAATTCAACAATGAAAAATTGAGCATTATAGGTAATTCACAAAATGGTAGTAGGATTTACACTTAAGTGCCAAGACTAGATCGAAGAATCACAAGATGGTCGCTTAAGCAGCCATGTAATATATAAACCTTAGAATTTTCGGGACACTTGAATTAATTTTGCAACACAATGAGCATTGCATGAAGAGATAAGATGAAAGAAGAGATAGAAGAAAGAGGTTTCGCGTCTGAAAGTAATCCAACTCAGGTTTTATATTTTCTAAATTTTGGTATGTTGCACTTGTTTGTTTCTAGAATATATTTCGATTTGGTCATTTTTTTCTCAATATATTTATTATTGTGGGTTGCTAAAAGTATTGAAAGTTGTGTTCAACCATTATCCAAATAGATTGTTGTCAAGTGATTTTAGAATGGGTTATATTGGTAAATGATTACCATTATAGTAGATCTATTTGTAATTTATTCTGTGATTTTTCGGTTGATTAATAAATTTTTTTTGTATTAAATATTATTGTGTAATTTGTATACTTTAGAGGTGTTGCACAAATGCCAGTCAATACTGAAATTTTCTTTTTATTTTTTTAGCATTTGGAGGAGTTTGCTGTGTTGGTCCACACGTTTTTTTTTATTTTAATTGTGAAATATCACTGAATGTGCAGCTCGGGGGATACCCTAACTTTTAGGTTCTACTCTATATAGAGTTAGAATTTACATTTTGTAAATTCCTGAAAATCAATATACATAATACTCATTAATTACTAAAAAAACTTGTATGCCTTGGTTGTGTAATTTTTTCTTTGTACTCTATGGCATTTGGTAACCAAAAAATGATAGAGAATTCGGGGGCTTACCTCCACTGTGCTAATTGTGTGCGTGTTTTGTTCCCAAAGATTCTCAATGAGGTTAACTAAGAATGGAATTCTAGCTTTATTATTGTTATTTTATACACTTTACTTTATCCGTATATCTTTCTTATGATAATAAAATATGCATGATTTTGTTACAAAAATTTGCTAAATAATACCATTCTACCCCACCCGAGCATATTTCAATTGTTCTATACAAGTCTATATAAAGAGAAGAATTGGTAATTTGAATGCAAGAAAGGGTTATCGGCATGCATTTTATTATCTTTTTTGGGTTCATAAAATATAGCTTTTAATTGTAGTTCAAACTCTGAAGATTATTTCTTCAAAATTAAAGAATGATTACTGGAATGTCAGCTGAACATCTTGCAGCAGTGGTGATCAAAGTCTTAACAAATCGTTTACCTATACAAGTTTTAGCAATGTCCACTGCAATTGTTCATTTAGCAATGGCACTGTCTGCCATGTTACAAGCATGTATGTTCTTGCTTTCTATCTTCCCTCTGATTGCCTACATAAGCCTTTTTCTTATTTAGTATGAAATTATTTATGGGAGTCTTTTAATCATATGTATTACACAGGTGATTATGTGATTTGAGACTAATATAGATTAAATTACTACTTAGAAACAAAAATGTAAGGGAGTTAACAACTGTGTTTATAATAAATTTAGCTACGTAAGCTGAGACATAGTTTAATATTTAATTATTCTTTTAGTCCTTAACCTATAGGGTGTTTGTCAATTGAGTCCCCAACTTTCTTATGTTTATCTTTGCAAACTAAGCCCCAACATGTATTAAAGATTCAATCAAGTTCTTTGATCCTCTAGAATTCATTTCCCAATGCACATGGAAATGTCCTCTGGAGTGGCATGTCTATTTCTGACAACATCTGGGATATTTTGACATGTGTTGGGCAATAACCAAAGATGTTGGAATATTTTTGTTTTCCACATTAAATCAGGCATGCTTGGAGCACGGTAAGACATACCTCGGATAAATTTTGGCTGAATTTCAATATTTTAAGTAAGAAAATGGGACATTTGACAAAAATTAATAAGAACTAAGTCTTATAATAATTAGAAAATTTCCAATGCACAAGGTTGAGTTAAAAAAAGTAAACACCACGAGTTTTCATTCCCAATCAATCAAAAAGAGAAAAGAGGGCATGTCAGAATGGACTAATATTGAGGTGAGGTCTTGGGGATGGTTGTTGACAAAGACTTGGCACTTGTTTAGTTCTCCATTTGTTCTCAATCAATTTATTATTGTGTGTGTTCTAATAGATCTCTAGCTTTGTTTTTCATTCCTTTTATTTTTTGGTAAAATTTTCTACATACACCATAATTTTGTGGATGTCATTAATATTTTATCCATGCCATTACTTTGTTGTTGTCTTGTTAAATCATTATTTGAATACTTTCTCTCATTTGCTTATTTTTTTACAAAGGTCAAGCTCTTTGGTTGGAAATGAGGCTTTAAGCCCCTATCTTATGTCTTAGACTCTTAATTGAATTAAAGTCTAATGTGCAATTGATTGATCACCACTTCCTTTTTTTTTTCTGGTAGGAATAGTAGCAAATCTTGACTACATCTTTTTCTTGACTTTTTTTTTATTCTCTTTTTTTCTTAAAAACAATATCAATTACATTTTTTTTATTGCCTCGGTCATTTTTTTACTTTTGATAATTTAGAAATCTCTTTATAAGTAAATAGCCTGAAAAAATTATAATTTATAAATTCATTTATTGATTGTTGTTTTGTGTAAAAAATTGATGTTTGATTAATTATATCCTAAGCTTAAAAAATTATAAATTTTAGTTAATGTATCAATTACGTGATGTGTTCTAGATTTTAGAATATTAATGCATTATCTTGTCAGTTTGATGTCATAATACGTGCCCATATTTATATCTATAGTTTTTAGTGTGATACATAAGAAAATTTCTAATTGAAATATTGAGCTTGCACACCGTTTTCTTAGCCAATTTGGAACTTCTTCCTTAAATTAATATTCAACTCTGATACAAATATGTATTGCACTTCATAAATGTCAAATCTTTAATTGTCAAGTTTTTATATTTTGGAACTAGTTCTTAAACCTTATTTGATAAAGAACATTTGTGAAAACAATGCTGCCCACCATTGGAAGCTGAATCCTTCTGTACTAAGAAATGTAATTGAACTCTTGTGAAATTTTTGGGACTTAATTCCAAAAAAGAGAAAACTTAGGTAGTCGAGTGGGAAACACCCTACAAGTTGGGAATCAAAATAGTTATTCCATTTCATGTTATATTATTGTGAATTGTTCTTTCACAATGTTTTCTGCAATATATTGCTTTGTTTGCAATATTTGGTCATGTAATTAGAATGTTTTGGCTATATTCATGGTGCATGTTTAATGGCCCACATCTAGGCAAATCTTTCTTGGTGAGATTGTTAAAATGAAATACGAACATATTAAAAACTAATTATTTATAAACTTAAATATTTTGTTGACCGTTATTTTAAATTTTTTATTGGAAATGTAAGTGAGGTCATTTACACTGATTTTCACCAAATCATGAATCATCTTTGTCTCACCGCTATTTCAAATTTTTTATTCTCTTGCCAAACTGTTAGATTTAGAAATGTGTATATTTTTATATCCAGGTAGCTTTATCGACTTCCCCTATCTTTTTGTGGTTTCTACAGTAATTTGTTTGTTTGAGTAGCCATGTCTTCTATTCCATTACAAAAATGCTTCCTTTGGCAAGCATATTTTGCAAAATTTCAATTTAGATTGAACTTATATACGATTATTTTGTTTCATAGTTGTAGGATTTTAGAAATGGAGAACCAATTGCGATTTTTATGCACTAATAGTAGCCTAGCTGTGATAACTATTTGGTGGTGCAACATCAAGTCCTTAACTTTGTTATTTTTTTATGCAGTAATTTGAGTCAGAATTATATAAATGGGTAAATTTCCACAAGTTTTGTTAAGATTCCTATAAAAAATCTGTATGTAAACTATTTCCTCCTATCAGATTTATAGACCAATTGGCTTCTTATGCAAGAAGAACTATAACAATTAATACATTTGCAGATACCTAAGAGGCAACCGCATTAGTGGTTCGATCCCAAAGGAACTTGGTCAAATTTTCACTTCTGAGGAGTTGTAAGTCATTATATTATCTGATTGATTTTATCATCACTGGACCCAATTGATTATCATCTTGCTTTTCAAGGGATCTAAAAGATAACCAACTTGAAGGAACTTTGTCTGATAGCTTGGAAAATTTGAGCCGCCTCAGTATAATGTCAGATACACATTCACATTTCACTTTTGTTGAATATCATGTTGTTTTTCTATTTGTTCTCATTACTATTTTTTTGTGAATTTGGATAAACATGCATCTCTAATGAGAATACTTTGCTATACCTTACATAATGATCAAAGTGGCAATAACTATAATATGGTCCTATGGTAGATGCAAAAAATACACATTTTAATGTGAATGTGCATGCATTCTGTGTCTTCATTGTTTCTATATGCTAAATATGTGGTCTCTGTTGAATGGTAAGATTCTACCAATAATTTGCTAAGTATGATGCCCCCAACCATTTTTTGAAGAATAATTCATCAACCGATAACATTTTTATTGTTTGAGTTGATAAATTTTGGGCCTCAAAAACCTCTCAATGATCTAATGTAGAGAAAATATTTGTACATTATTTTAGATAAATAATATTTTAATTTGTCAAATTTTTAGTATTTTTTATGATGTTCCTTCATTAGGCTTTTAACTCTAAACATATAGAGTGTTTTAATATTAGCTAGATTGTTTTGTTGGTGAAACTCATAATTATCCTATTTTAGAGATTGTAATGGTTGTTTGAGATTTACATTAACATTGAATATTGTTGGTACAATGACAAAGAAAACTTAAAAAAAAGACAATCTTCATGTTTTAGTTGGAAAGATAATATTAGAACTCCTTAGTAGCTATTTGAAGGAATTTAAGTCAACTTGTTTAGAGAAAAAAGATACACACTTTTGTCATATTTTTTTTACATTTATAGTCTAACTTTTAATGTGATCACATAGAGGGCCTGACAATTGTATGTCACTAGGTGGAGCTCTTCAAAATGTCTGGGTTTACCTTGCAAAGGACACTTCATTTTGGACCCAAAAATTACTATAAAGTTTTTGAATCAGTTAGTTTGCAGAAGAAGAAGGAAAAATGGAAGAAGCAAGAAAAAGAAAAAAGAGAAAAAAGAGAAGAAATGAGAAATATAATATATTAATATCAATTTAATTCTTTAATATTTTCTAACAATAAAATTATGGTCTCTATATGGAGGTATCATATTCCTAAATTAATTAAATATAGATTTAATTTAATAATCTAAAATAAAAAATAATAAAAATAAAATATACATTCATTAAGTCTTAGAGACTATAAAAATTTTAAAATTTTTTAAGGTATTATAATATAGAAATATAATTCAAAATAAACATAGATATATGCTTAATCCATACTTCAAGCCTAAAGGATATTCATGAATACTAAACTATTCTTGGCTCTTCACCAATAATTTTTTTTTTTGGATGTGAGCAAATATCATTCTCTTTCCTAATGATATTTATCAATGCCTTTTGCCTTTTTATCTCTCCTAATATGCTTGCCACTGACTTACTTTGTAGTACCTATTTTGATATGACCAGCCTCTAAATGGGTGTGTGAATAACCTTACAAATGCATTAGGTATGGTGTAGTTTCTCATTAAGGAGGATTACTTTCTCTACACGTAATTGTTGGGAAAAGAATGTGGATAATGGCCGGTCGTACAAAACAGGATAGGAGTGAATAAATGCACAAAATACACACACGATAGAGGAATGTGGGAAAGAGAGCAACATACCAAATGTTTATGTGAAAATCCTTCACAAACAGAAGGAAAAAGTGCGGGGCACTTAGTCTACAACAAAATCCACTATATGAATAATTGGTTATAGGGACCCCTAGCTACAAAAGCCTCTCGAAGAGCTGAGAATACAAAAATGAAGAGAAAAAATACAAGAGTAAAAATTGACTAGTCTTTTTCTCTCTTAAGTTTTCCTTTTCTCACCTCTTTTCTTTTTCTCACAAAACACTTGGGCTACGCTTTGCATGCCCAACATGCATTCATATATATACTTAGTTTTGCCTAGAGACCATTTTCCCAATAGGCAGGTTGTGTGGGCAAATACCTACCACTAGCTCTACAACCTATCACCAACTTTACACACCAACTCTACAGTCTGCCACCTGCACAGATGGCACATACACTGTAAATCATTGTGCTTTGCAGAGACGGCGCCCAATCCGTAGATATTGCACATATTCTTCAGAGATTACGCATACTTAGTCAATTTTCTGAGCTAGCCTCCACATGCGCTTTCTATGCCCAGGTCCTCGGGCCTTTTTGTGCTCAGAGACCTCAGTTGTTAACTGTACCCTTGGCCATCATTCTTTAACAAAGTCCTCAGGCATTACTTGATCTCTTGAGTGACCAAAGACTTTGGACATTTTCCCATGTCCTTGGGCATCATTCATAGTCCTCATTCATGAGATAATGTCCTCGATTGCTACTGTGCTCAGTCCATAATTGGGCATTTTCATCCAAACTGGTAAGTTCTGTCTGCCTTCAGTAGTTGGTCAACAAACGTTGACCAGAATCCATAATATGCCGGTCAACATGTTGATCAATCTTCTGCTGCCCAGCATTTTTCTCTCCGAAATATTCACTCTGGCCTTTTTTGTCCCTGGAAAAATGGACTCCCGCATTTTCACTTCGAAAAAAGCACTTCGGTTCTTGCGTCTCGAGAAAGCGCACTCCCGTGTTTTTCACTTTGAAAAGCTCTCCGGCATTTTTATCTCCGAAAAAATGGACTCTCGCATTTTCACTCCGAAAATATACTCCAACATTTTCGTCTCTGAATTTCCTCTTCAGAGAAATCCACTCCAAATTTCTCACTCCAGAGAACTCCTCTCCGGAGATTCCATTTCGGAGAAATCTACTCAGTCGGTCAACATTCACTCCGAAAATTTCCGTTCAACTTTTCAAAATTTTTCTGTCAACATTTCACTCTAGAGAATTATTCCACTCCGGAATTGTTCCAACTCCGGAGAACTCCTCTTCAGATATTTTTCTCTCTTGATTTCCTCTCCGACATTTCAAATTTTTCACATGGGAGTGACCCTAACAAGAATAGCTTGTGCAAACTGTTGCAAGTTGGTCGAATCAGCCTTGTATGGAGGCTCTACTCTTAAGACAATTACGCGTTATGAAAATCAAACAAAACAATGCTGTGAACGTACTACATTAAAATTAGAACAGAACTGTTAAAGGATTGAACACAAAGCTCTGTAACCCTTCTCAATATTAGCAACCCAAATATAACTCACAGTAACTGATTAAAATCAAGAACTGTGACTCCAAATCTTACAACAAATTGTTTTTCTTCCAAATTGCAACATTAGTTGCTGGCAAGGGAAATCATTTGTACTTTATAAACTATACGTAAGATTAATGAAGAGCCGCGTACACTACCTATTCCCCTCAGCCACCTCTTTCCACCTTGCCTTGCCTTCCTTTGAATATATAAAGAGAGTTGTGTTGTGTGGGTGTCAAACTTCCTTAATCTCCCACCAATTATTGATTGTTCATTGCCTTCTTTTTTGCACCAGTCAGCTCCTCTTTCTTTCTCCATTCCATAGGCTGATTTTCTCTCTTAATGCCTACCACTTGGCTTTATTTTGTTTCCTTTTTTGGTCAACTACCCTCGCCTTTTTTGGATGCTTTCTTTTAGTTTCTTTGGTAGCTTTGATTTGTTTTCCTTCTTTTGTATCTGAGGACTGGCTGAACTAGAAATCTGCTAGGCTACCATGGAGGTCCAATCATCTCTGCTCTTTGGTCTCTAAATTCTTCCTTTGATCTTGATGCTCTAGTAAAATATAATCAACAGCATATTAATATTTAGATAAGCAAAGTAGGAAACTGGCATGGAATAGGAGTAACCAGATTGGAAATAAATGTAATTTTTAGTGTTAATTTGTTATTGTTGGAACATTTTCATGGAATTTAGGTTCTACTCTGGATGAAAATATACATATCAGTTCGGATCATATTGATATTGGGTATATTAGATAGTACATATTGGTATTAAATATATTAAAAGAAAATTTTTTAAAAACTTAAGCTAACAAGGCCAAATTGACTGATATTTTCAATATCAGTCGATATATTGCTAATACGACAATGTATTACATTGTTATCATAGTATTGAAAAATATCGGTATCAGAAAATCCAATAGTGATACTTGCTGATCGATATTGTTAATATCAGTTGTTATTTGTATCTATAAATCACAACATTCCATTTTAAAGGAATTTTTATTTTGGTTCTGGATGCCTTTAATATTGCTACGTTAAGAATTCTCTCCTGTAATGCAATTCTTGGTTATGCATCTTGCTGTATAAAATAGTCAGTTGATAGAAATGCAAGGTACATACACCACTGGGAATAGAGTCCTTGATTGCTATTCATACATATTCGAATTGTCTTTAATTCTTCTGTTTCTCTTTCCTTCATCAGTGATTATGACTAATTGCTTATACCCATAGGAATCTTTCTTCAAACAATTTTACGGGAAGTATACCAGAGACATTTGACAATCTTAAAAACCTTACAGATTTGTAAGTTATTTGATTGCATGTATGTTTTTTCACTAAGTACTATGCCTGTATGTTGATTAATATTAAATTTATTTACCGATTGCAATAGGATAGTTGGAAGTAGATTATCAGGAAAGATACCTACTTTTATTGGAAATTGGACAAAAATTAAAATACTGTAAGTAATGTACCTTATTTCTTATGCTAGTTGTTTCCTTTATAAATCTTGACCAACAATCGTAAGAAAGATTTTACTTATGCTATCTGAAATGAGTATATATTCATTCCCTATAGGCATATGCAAGGCACAGGTATGGAAGGCCCTATTCCCTCTACCATATCTCAGTTGAGGAACTTAATAAGATTGTGAGTACAAACTTCTCTATCTACTAGTTCTGTTTGTTCAACTGTTGATTTTTGTACCTGATTAAAAGATTGAAAGCTTAGAAAAATAAAAAGATATTCTAATTTCTTTAATGTGCTAGGAAGATATCAGATCTCAGCGGGGCAAGTATGGCTTTCCCTAATCTGCAGGATCTAAAACAATTACAAATCTTGTGAGTTAATATACATATGACATCAAGA
>JAOVVI020011074.1:857-12798 GCA_028571085.2 Nepenthes alata
GGATATTATCGATAAAAATCAATATAAATTGATTCAAGTATGGCTAAAAGACCTGATTCATCAAATCTATAAATGATGCCAATACATTAGTTAACCCAAAAGGTATCACCAAAAACTCATAATGGACGTACCTCGTCTTGATGGCTGTTTTTGGTATATCCTCCCGTTTAATCCTTAGTTGATAATACGCCGATTGCAAATTAACCTTGGAGAACACTTGAGCTCATTGCAGCTGGTCAAACAAATCATCTATTCTCGGAAGGGAATACTTGTTCTTGATTGTGATCTTATCCAACTTCCTATAATCCACACACAACCTTATAGATCCATTCTTCTTTTTTATAAACAATATGGGAGCACCTCACGACGATACACTGGGTCGAATAAATCATTTCTTCAATAAATCTTACAACTTTTATTTCAACTTCTTCAATTCAGACAAGGCTATTCTATTTGGAGCCCTCGATATCAACGCAAACCCTGGAAGCACATCAATGACAAATTAATTTCCCTATTGGTAGGTAATCAAGGCAATTTCTCTAAAAAGACATTCTCAAATTCACAAACAATTGAAATATCCTCAATGATAACAGAATGACTTTTAAATGTGGTCATACATGCCAAACAAGATTGGCACCCTTCATGCATCATATGGCTCATATATGGGGCCAGAATTAACCATATAGCTTCTTTTCCAACTCTACGTGGAACTCAAAAAATTCATACCCCGAAATGTAAAACAAAATAGATTTGTGGAAGCAATCCACAATAGCATGATAAACGCTAACCAATCCATCCCTAAAATAATATTAAAATTTGACATATCAAGCAAGATCAAATCGACCAATAATTCATAACCACTAAACCAAATCGAGTATCAAGGATACACAATATTAGCTATTAATGATTCACCCATCGAGGGGGTAGATACCATCAAAGCACTCTTTAGAAATTGGAGAGGCACACAAATTATACACAAATTTAGGAGTTATAAAAGAATGTGTAGTCCTAAGATCAATCAAAACATGAGTTATAGAATCAAGAATTTACAAAAATATCTTCCACCACTGACTAGTTCGCTTTGGTATCACGGGCGGTCACTGCATAGGCTCTACCAAAAGCCACTGGCCTCCTGTCTAGACGGTCGCGCTTAGGAGATGGACAATATTTTACTTGGTGGCCTATCTGGTCACAATTGAAACAAACTCCACTCTGATAGAAACAAACTCGCTTAGCATGATTTCTTTCACAAATTTGCATACATATATCATAAACTAGGTCTTTGGAGGGGAAGACTTAACTTATCCTGGCCTCTAAACTTTGAATGGGAGCCTTAAAACGGAGAACCAAAGATTTTAAAGGACTAACTTGAGAAATAATTACACATACTTTCGATAGCCTTAAATTATAATAACTATAGTTTAGGCTAGCAGGTTAGGCAATTTATGAATATTGTCTCCCACAAATACAGAACAAATTCACTATATTTTGTTACCTACAGTATTGGGTGTAATCCTCAAATTTATCTGATATATTAGGATATTTAAATATATTAATCTTGTTAATTAACTTATGATGATTCTCACTAAAATACAAATGGGGTAGGTTCATCTACAAATAAATTCTGTTCCTGTTGGTGGAAAAGGGGGTCATAAATATTTTTCTATCAGGAACAAAGTCTCCCCCATCAAGAGAGGTGCCATATATTTTATATCCAATTCGGATCATATATCGGATCACAAAGATAGCGACCTCATCCCCAACCAGCATGCATGTAAACTGATGCATAACCCATATAGGTTTTATGCCCATTTCTATACAAATATATTAATACAAAACATATACGATCTCAAATATTTATACAAATTTTTATAAAATCATCAAACGCATAAAATTTAGAAGACCCCAACAAATATCCCAGAATGATTGATAAATATGGCATACATGTCCACAGAAAGCAAATAGTGTGTATAAAATATCATGCATGTATATAAAGCTTTCAAAATATAAGCAAACATTATCAGACAAGAAATTAGACAAAGAATAGGGTTTATAGATACTTACCTTGACATTATACTAAACAGATCTCATAAAAGAATGCACCAAAAAACTCAAATTCTACCTTCTCTCTCTTCTTTCTCCCGCTCTCTCTCTCCTCTCTACTTTGTTGTGCAGAAAATGGGCGAATAGTGCCCCGCGCTTGCTTAAATAGCCAAAATGACACTTGAGCACCAATTTAGACGCACCTCGAGCGCCACCAATTTAGAATCGGCACTTGAGCACGATCTCAAGTGTGCTTCGGGCACAAGCCCATGGCTTTCTGCTCCTCAGGCGTCTCTTGGACGCACTTCAGATGTAATTTTGCAAACTGAAATTCCATAAGATTTAATTAGGTAAATGCCTCTTTTTCTCCTGAAGTTATTTCAATACATCCAAATATCTAATTTAACAACAAATACCAAGATGAATTAAAGGAGAATCCGGGAGTCACAATATCAAATGTCTAAAAGTTGCCAACTTTTCTGCTCACTTTGCTCTCGAAACATAATATTAAGTATAATATTACCAAAGTATTTTTTGACAGAAAGAAATAATAGTTATGAAGTTGACATTTGATTTTGTGGAAAGGTTATCAGTCTTATATGTCGGTTGAAATAAAACAACCCTTTTTATTATTTTATTTAACTAATTATTTATGGGATTTTGCTGTAAAATTTCTATATTATTGCAATTACATTCAACTTTGCAATTGCAAAATGTTCATAAAATGTTGTTGTGAAGAAAACATAAATCGTTGCATAGATTTGATGACGCGGTCAATTAATGGCAATAAATAGAGCACTGGTTGAATGGGCCATAGATTTTGTCACCTTGTTACCTAATCTGCAATTTTTCTAAAGAAAAAAAAGAAAAAGAAAAAATCCAAACCAAAAATAAGCCTGATGGGGATGCCAGTAACGGGTTAGCCCGCAAAGAAAAAACGACCCAAAAAACCTTAACGGGCTAATTCTGCCTAAACGGTCAATGTTGTCATTGACTAGGGGAAGAACGACTAGACCGGCAAAAATCCAAGAGCGAGATGGCCCAGCAAATCCCAAGACGGTCAACAAGTACGTTGACCGGAAAGGTTGTCAATTGATCGGTAGAATACACGCGGCCCAAGCACTAATGGGCCCACATGTCCATCTCAGAGCCACAATTGTTATTTGCCCTAATTCTTGCATCTCCAAGAAGGCAAGCTCCATGGTAACGGTCACATCCAGAATTAGTGTGCATCCCAGAAGGAAGGCACCAGAATCTGTGCGCTATCTACTGAAAACCTTAGCAGTTACAAAACGTAAAGGGAAGGAGATCAGCTTTTGGAACTGTTATAGCCATGGGCGACGATCACGCCTATGCCAAGAAAGGAGATGGTCTCAACAGAGCGTGCACATCAGGCCCCTCTGTATAAGGAAGGTAACCCATGACATTAGCTACAAAAGGCCATGAAAGCTCCGTTCAAATGCACACTCTAAAATACACACTAAAATGCCCGCTAAAAGCCTTCAAGCGATCTCTGTAAACACTCTCTTCTACAAAGCCAGTACCACTAGATAGAATGGTGAACACCTGAGTCTAAGCTAGTATTCTCGCTAGAGATGTTGCTTCTCCTGATCAGGACCACTCTACTGGTAACCTAGTCGGAGGGACACCCGCGCCGTTCCTCCAAAACCTAACGGAGAAGATGAGCAATATGAATAAAATGCTCTTAATACTCTGCACTTACCAGGGTAAGAAGAAGCAGGGGGCTACGCTCTCCACAGCTCCAGCCCAGGCCTCTAGGAGAGGAGGTTAGACGAAGAAGAAACCGGCCAAGAAAGCCATGAGGTCGACCAACTGTCATGCTCCGGCGGCCTCCAACGCCCAAAGCTGTCCTAGGCTTGAGAGGCGCTTGGGCCACAGGACTCCAGGTGAGAGTCCAGAAAGAAGAAACCCTCGATATACTCGGGACAAGCCAAGGCCCCAGGCTTAGGAGGGAGCCTGCCGAAACAAAATATTCGTTAGGGGCAGTAGCCGGACGGCTACGCAGTACGCTGTCGAAAGAACGGAGTTGAGAACTTATCTCAACTTTAAGAGATAAGGGAATGCCTCACTAGTGGAGGCAAAAGTCAAGAAGATCTGGAACCGCGTGTTCAAAGATGACCAACACGCTGCTGATTTGGAGAGATCTCCCTTCACTGCTGAGATCTTGAATCACCCATTGTCAGCCAAGTTTAAAATGCCAGCACTGGATTCATACGATGGGAGCAGTAATCCCATGGATCACCTGGATCACTTTTGCACCCATCGGAGTCTCCAGGGCCTAGACGGTTTGACGATGTACCGATACTTCCCGCTCACCTTGAAGGTAGACGCTCTGATTTGGTTCTACCGGCTCCCATCAGACTCGATCCGAAACTTTCGAGAGCTCACTGACCTCTTCCTCATTCAGTACACTTCTTACCGTCATGAAGAGAAGTAGCCATGGCATCTCTCCCACATCAAGTAGAGATAGGAAGAGAATCCAACGAAGTTTCGGGAGCGCTTCACCGCGGAGGCCAGTAGGATCCCTAGGCTTACAGAGGAGATGAAACTTGGCAGTTTCATCTCAACCTTGATGCACAGAGACCTCTTCAGGCACCTGGTGTACAAGAACTCGTAAACCTTTCGAGAAGCGGAGTCTATCACCAAGGCCTATGCCACCACTGAGGAAGCTAATGAGACGAAGTGTCCCGAGTGGACTGACCAGCCTCGCTCTTTCCTAGCTTATGGGAAGAGAAAGAGCGGTGGTGGTGGCAGTGACAATCCCTGCCGGAAGCAGTACAGGGCGGGAGTAATGGACCGTAAGGAGTATAGGTCGATCAACCTGACTCCTCTCAACGACACACGAGCCAACGTCCTCTACAGATCCATGGTGAAAAGTTCCTCAGATTGTCAAAATCACTGTGATTTCTATCAATCTTCGAGGCACAATACGGAGGATTGCAAGACATTCCAGCGGGAGATTGAGGAGCATATCCGGGGGGCCATCTCTTCTGGTTCGTCAAGAACACTGGGCAAAGTTCTGGTGCCTCAGGCGCGGAATGACTAGATCCATCTTAGCCGTGGAACCGGGTCGCGGCTGGCATGATCAAGATGATCACGACCCGGGTAGTTAAGACCCAAACGGATCACAATGAACGATAAGTCGGGCGAAAGAAGTAGAAGACAGAAGAAACTGTCATTAGCTTTAGTGATAGTGACAAGAATCATGTAACTTCCCAACACGCCGATTCCTTTATTGTATCTGCGCACTCGTTTCAGATGGTACCGTGGATTACCAAGTGAAACAATTTTTTATTGATAATGAAAATTCTAAGGATTTACTGTATTTCGATACTTTCTTTAAATTTAGATTAAAAAAGAACCAGATAAAACTAGCAGAAGGGCCACTGTATAGCCTATATAATGAACCTATGACTGTCTAAGGAACAATATAGTTAGAGGTCACCCTGGGCATGTACCCCAGAATGGTGAGTCACACACTTAATTTTTTGGTAGTTGACCTACCTTCCGTATATAACGCTATCGTAGGCCAGCCGTTCTTAGTAGCGTTCGGAGCCATCACGTCGATACTCCATTTAAAAATGAAGTTTCCAACAGCATGCGGTATCAGTGAAGCGCTAGGTGACCAAGTGACTGGATGGACATGTTACATGTTCCAGATTATGCCAAGCAGCAGCAGACGATTTATAGGAGAGTTGGACTACCGAGATGAGACAACCTTGCAGCAGGCGCAACACGGTGAGACAATCGACCTAGTACCACTAAATTCGGAGGACTCGGAGAGGTGTGTGCAGATTGGGGGCTCACTCGTCGGGCCACTGCACGACGAGCTGGTAGCATTCTTGAGACAGAATACCGATGTCTTCACGTGGACACCCGCTAACATGCCTGGGATTCTGACTAGATTAATGGTCCACAAGTTGGGCGTCGATCCTAGCCATAAACCCATTGTGTAAAAGTGGAGGAACCATTCAGTGAAGAACCTCATCGCCATCTGGGAAGAAGTAAAGAAGCTTCTGGACATTGGCTTCATCAGAGAAGTGCAGTACCCAAATTGGTTCTCCAACGTCATCCTAGTAAAGAAAAGCAATGGGAAATGACGGATGTGCATTGACTTTACCAACGTCAACAAAGCCTGCCCAAAAGACAGCTCCCTTTATCCAAGATCGACCTGTTGGTGGACTCGATTATTGGACATGAGCTACTGAGTTTCATGGATATATATTCAGGCTATAATCAGATCCGGATGAGCCCCGAGGACGATGAGCACACCTTATGCATGACCGACCAAGGTACCTATTGTTATAGGGTCATGCCTTTCGACCTAGAGAACACAGGTGCCACTTAACAAAGGCTCATGAATAAGATGTTCGAGAAGCAGATCAGCTACAATATGGAGGTGTACGTCGGCACATGCTCGTTAAGAATAAGACCACAAGCAACCATATTCACGATATGGCTGAGTCCTTCGAGATAATCCACGCGCACTAGATGAAGTTAAATCCTTCAAAGTGCATCTTCGGAGTATCCTTGGGAAAGTTCTTGGGTTTCATCGTCTCTCAGCGAGGGATTGAAACAAACCCAGAGAAGATCAAAGCCCTCATGGACATGCCTCTGCCGTGGAGCGTCAAGGAAATCCAGAGGCTAACCGGACGACTCGCAACCTTATCCCGCTTCTTAGCAAAGTCGGGGGACAAGTATCAACTATTATTTAAGGCTTTGAGGGGGACTAAAGCAAGCAGCTTCTAGTAAACTGTAGAGTGCTAGGCAGCTTTCGATGAGTTGAAGCAGTACTTGGCCAGTTTGCCATTGCTGACGTCATCTAGGGACGAAGAAGAGCTGTACCTCTACTTGGGGGTGTCAGAAGTGGCTCTTAGCTCTATTTTTATTCGCCAAGACTTTAACTCTCAGTGGCTGGTCTATTATGTCAGCAAGACATTGACCGGTGCAGAGACACGCTACCTGCATGCTGAGAAGCTGGCTTTGGCACTCGTCTTCTAGCCCGAAAACTAAGATCGTACTTCCAGGCTCATCGCATGGAATTCCTAACCGACTAGCCACTAAAGGGTATTCTCCAAAACCCTGACATTTTTGAATTGCTGGTTAAGTGGGCCATCAAGTTGGGAGAGTTCAACATCAAATTTTTACCCATGTCAGCCATCAGGGGGTATGCCCCGGCTGATTTCATCGTCAAGACCACGACCCTAATTGTTGATGAGTGCTCCACTGAGGACACGGGTCACCCCCCAGGAGAGCCGGAATGGGTTCTCAACGTAGGCGATTCATCTACGAATTTAGGTAGTGGCGTTGGAGTGGTCCTAAGGACCTTAGATGGGTTTGAGGTGAAGTACTCTCTTAAACTCAATTTTTCGGCCACTAATAATGTTACTGAGTACAAAATCCTGTTGACTGGATTACGGCTAGCCAGAGAATGCTTAGCCAGACGGCTAACCGTCTTCAGTGACTTGGAGTTAGTTATTATCAAATCAATGGGACTTTCGAGGCGTGCAATCTTCTCTTGGCCAAGGCGAAGGATGCCATACGGAGATTTGACAAGCTGAACCTGGTCCACATTCCCAATACTGAGAATTGAAAGTCCGACCAACTTGGCAGAGCAGCGGCGGCCAACAATTCAGAGCAGTACTCGAGAGATATGAGGGAGGTTTTGAGCACTCCAAGCGTAGAGGAACAAGAAGCGATGTAAGTCTCTGATACCGAAAACTGGATGATACCTTACTGGAGATATTTGGCAAACGGAATACTACCAGAGAATTTTGACCAAGCCAAGTGGATCAAAAAGACGATTGGTTGGTACACCATAGTCGATGGATGACTCTATCGTCGTGGCTACTCGACTCTGTACCTACGGTGCCTCACTCTCGAGGAGGCCGACTATGCTCTGAGCAAAGTCCACATTGGGATATGTGGAACACACATCGACGGCAAGAACCTAATGCTCAAGGTCATGTGTTAGGGACATTATTGGCCAACGATGGAGAAGGATGCCCTAGAGTTTGTGAAGAAGTGTGAGAATTACCAGCTCCATGGCAATCTTCACCACCAGCCACCTGCAGAGTTGAGACCCCTTCAAACTTCTTGGCCTTTTGCGCAATGGGGGCTCGATATTCTCGGCCAATTTTCTATTGTGACTGGACAATGAAGTTTATCATCACTGGCATTTACTACTTTACCAAATAGGTTGAGGCTACCCCGTTGGCCAAGATCACTGAACACAATGCCTTAGAATTTATCTGTCAAGCATAGTGAGCAGATTCAGTGTTCCCGTGGTCATCGTAATTGACAATGGAGCCCAATTTTTTAAAAAAGAGTTTTATCAAATATTGCACCAATTTGGGCATCAGATTGGTCTATATTTCGATAGCATACTCCCAGGCAAATGGACAGGTGGAGGTCACTAATTGCACGCTACTCCACAGTTTGAAGACCAAGCTGGAGGATGCAAGGGGATATTGTGTCGACGAGCTACCATTTGTCCTGTAGTCATACCGGACGACTCAAAGGGAACCAACTCGTGAGACACCGTTAAGTCTCTGCTACGGGACTGAAGCAGTAATTTTGGTCAAAATCGGGCTCCCAAGTCTTAGAGTTGAAGCCTTCGACCCACTTACTAACTCCTAGAAGCTCAGGCAAAACCTAGACTCGCTGGAGGAAGCCCACAGTGCAGCCAGGATGCGGATAACAGCCTACCAGTAATGAGTCGCCATCTATTACAAAAAGAAAGTGAAAGCGCGGCAATTCAAAATTGGGGACTTGGTCTTGCAAAGAATAGAGGCGACGGGAAGACCACCAACCGGAACAAGCATTCCCCAAATTAGGAAGGCATGTTTCTAGTCTCAGCCGTTCTGCGGAATGGAATATATAAACTTCAAACAAAGAACGACAAGTTAGTCCCACAAATGTGGAATGCGGTCCACATAAAACGCTACTTTCGGTGAAGACCCAGGTAGGTCATCTGCATGAGCATGCTTGTATAATATATTGCCATTAATAAATGAAAATTCTTTTCTATTACCATTGTACTATGTATCTTTTATTTCTTTTCCTTTTCCATATGAATACTTGCTTGCATGCTACACGAAATAAATGACCTAGATTGCCCCTAAGTCAGTCGGGTTTTTACTCGTCTGTAATTAAACCCCGGCCATCCAGGCATCCCATAAGTGGCTGAATTAAACCCCGGTCATCCAAGCGGCTTGTAAGCGGTCGAATTAAACTCTGGTCATCCAAGCGACCCATGAGCAATTGTGTCACGACTCAGGAACACAATATACGCATGTCAAAAATAAAATTAATAATAATATTTCTATCAGCCATAAAAATCCAACCCGGACATGACAGTCATACACATACAGGACCCAATATAATAAAACCCAAATAAGATCTCATTAGATATAAATCCTGACAAATATAATACACAACCTGCTATCCACAATCGCAAGGGAGGTATTGAACATAATAACAACTCATTAACATAATGTAATAATTTTAATATATCCCATACATGGATCAAGGCCCTTATCCGATCAAAGATACAATCATATCACATTCTCAAGATCTAAAACATACCCAATATGAACATCTCTACTCATCGATAGAGATCTACCATATCAAATCACGTCCAAACTCATGCAAGCGTATCCATACCACTAGTCTGAAAGGATAAAACATGAAAACGTGAGCTTAGAGCTCAACAAGTATCATATATATGAAAACAGTGCATATAAATCAGAGGGAAGAAATAACATATTACAACCGTGAAAACCATAAAATACAAGGTCCGTGAAATCCCTGAAAATCGGGGAGATATCTCGTACTAAATTGTCATCCGTATCAAACAGTCCCTCCAAGACATAATTATAATAAATAATGATCTGGTTAAATATCATAAACGATATCATATCATATGATTCGAGGTCACATAGGCTGCAACCGTTACCATATTCGTGTGGGACACATACTATCGTCTGGATCTAAATCTCATAATGTAGAAATCGAGAGAAGACTATCGGAATTAAAATATAAATCAAAACACGTGCCAAGTTTATCACATATTTATACGTATGAGACATTCCTATCATCCAACTGTGGGCTAATCAGTGTATCTCAAAATTGTCATCTACCCAAATACATGTAGAACTACAAAGCATCTATAAAATCGGAGAATCAAAGATAAATAATACCAACTTGAGGAAGGGTTACCCTTGTCCAGTAATCACGGCTATATCGGCTGCGATTTAAGCCAGCAACTCAAGGCTCGGTGACGATTTAGGCTAGTAGCTCAATGCTATCAATGTACTTTATCTCCCATAGATTAGGAACTTGCTCACTATGTTTTACCACTCGCGATTTTGGGTGCAACATCAAGTTTTAGTTATATATTAAGACATCCGAATATATTAGTTCCGTCAATTCCTTACGATGGTTCTAATTTAAATATACAATGGGTAGGTCAGCTACTAAACGTCTCAATCTTTCTTCCGGCGGAAGTGTGCCATATCACATACTTTCCCGTCGGGACTAAGCCACCCGTCGGGAGCGGTACCAATATCTCATATCTCGGATCACATATAACGACCCATTGGGTCTCAGACCACCATGATCCCATAGTGACCTTACTATTGGTTGCATGCATGATTAATGCAATGCCTGATTTATGATTTAACAACACATAGGTACACAAATATACATATATACTGTCCGGGTGTTCGGAAACCCTCTAAATCATAAATATTTATATAAAACCATCGAACGACCAGTAAACAAATACATACATGTACATAATTAATAAATTGGGTGTATATAAAAGTACATGCATGTTAGTAAAATCTTTCACAGTAGCCAAAATATATCAAAATTTAAATCAGACCAAGCATAGGGCTAGAGGATACTTGCATCGACTTTATACTCCGCAGATCTAAAGAAAGGATGTCTCGAAACACTCAAATTGGATGTTCTCTCTCTCAGCCACCACGCGCCCTCCTCTCTCCTCCGTTCTCCTCTGAGCGCGACTTCTCTCTGTCGCTGTTGCACGCGCCAATGCCACTCCTCTGCCGCTGATTCACCACTGAACCGCTTGCCTGGCCGTCGTTGGCCTCCCCGGCACCACCCTACCGGCACCGACACTGCTACGCAGTCGCTGTCATCGATCTCCACGAAACCTTTTCTACCACGTGATTCTCTCCTCCCATGCTGCGCCATCGCACGCCGCAACCTTCGCGGCCTCACCAATGAGCCACCGCCGCAGCCGACCTCCTCTCTTCTTCTCCCTCGCCCTCTCTCTCTTTCTCCTCCTCCTTCTTCTTCGCGCCGTGCCAACCCTAATCCCCTTCTCTCACCCTGACTCCCTCTTCCCCCTTATGTTTTCTTTTCTTATATATATATATGTATATATATATATATATTACTTTTCTTTTATTATAAAATCTAATCGGTACTTGGGTGATAATACGGACACACCTCGGGCGCCACTCTGCACCTCCGATCATTCTAAAAAATTTTACAATATTTTAATTTATTTTTACCACATCTGAAATACCTGAAATTACAATTAATATTAAAATAATTAAAACGGAATCCAGAATTTTACAGGTCGAATCGAATCTTAGACATCCAAGTGGCCCGTAAGCATTCGAATTAAACCCTGATTATCCAGGTGGCTCACAAGCGATCGAATTAACCTTGGTCATCCAAGTGACCCGTTCGCGGTCTGATTCCAAACCTTAGGGGGCCTAAGAAGCATGGATGACAACCTCCTCCAAGAGGAGCTAGCGCTGTCAATCTATGACAGTCAACATGTCATGACCCAGTAACACAATATACGCAGGTCAAAAATGAAATCACTAATAATATTTTTATC